>PGFW01056794.1:13481-25413 GCA_003123925.1 Haematobia irritans | reverse complement strand
GCAAAATTTTATTGGAAACTTCATATATATATATAAAAAAAAAGAAATGACTGTAGGGTTTTTCATTTTTAATGGTGAAAATACTGAGATTGTATGTATAATTCGATTTGTGGGTTTTTAAAATACTAACTCTAATAATCATTTACCTATACAGGCACTAGGCAACGATTTTGTTTGTAATTTTCGAATATCAGACTTTATGGCATGAAAGCGTATTGCATCATGAAGAGCATTCAGGTGCGTATATAGAAAATCGCTAATATCCCTTCTAGTGATTATGTCCAACTATTAGACTATCTATTATGGGGTCTTATGAATTCGCTTGATATGAGGTAATGATTGGGTCTTCTGATATTATAACTTTAGCCAACACCGGCGATGGTATTTGGCCCAACGATATGGCATTTATGGTTGTGGTGGAGGTGGTGGTTGTGGAATCGATGGCAACAGGTGATTGATAGAATCCATATTTACCTGTAGTGGCAGCGGTGTTGGCTTCTACAGAGGCACCAGCGGCATTAGTACCAACTGCTACTATCTCTGGGTATGAAAACATGGGCGGGGAATATTTATCATTGGACCGTATGATCACTGGTGGTAACTCGGCTAGGGGTGATCGATTAGCTGGTGACCGATTTGAGAAATTATTTGGGGAATGTTTCTTTTCCAATTGTTTTTCGGCCAAAACACGATCATAAAAAGTTGATGTTACCGTGGTATGGCGTATCTCTAATTTAGCCGGCGAATAGACGGGGGTATTTGAACGGCTGAGACCTAACTGGCGATAGGGAGACCCTGGCATATCTAAAATACTATGGCTGCCCTTGTATGCTGTTGTGTCTGAAGTGGTCATGGTGTTAGGGGCAACATTGTTGGGGGTGATTCTGACATTATTGGAGGTATTTGTGTTGCTGTCGTGAATTGACCTGGTCTCATTGGAGCTGTTTGTCATCGCATGTCGGTAAATTTGTTGAAGTTCGACATCGATAATTTCGACATCATCATTTGAAATTAGTTGGCTATCTACTTTATGAAACTTAGTTAAACTATGACTACTTTGACTTAGTGAGCTATGATTATATGCATTATAAATATTTGGCAATAGATTATCACGTCTTACCCTACTCTCATTCTCTTCACGATCTTCCTCTGTGCGACGGCGTCTCGGTGATACTTCTCGCCTAAGATCCCGATTAGAGTGATACTGCAAGGGACTACTGGCCCTCAGGGGACTGGAAGAACGTATTGAATCGGCCGAACCCATTGAACGTACATAGCCGGGACTTTGATCGGAGATTCGTATTGAGGGTCCTCCACCACCGCCGCCATACTCACGTGATCTGGAACGACTATTGTGGCGTGATGAGCGTAGATCATCATATGAAAATTTTTTACTAGCAAAATATGTTGAATCAGAACACAGTGAATCGATGTATTGCTGACATCTTTCAGTGCGATATGGTTTCTCTTCGCATAGGCTATCGATGGATTTGATGGTATTCTTAATGGAATTTAATTGATCGTTGATATTTTCGCCAGTGCGTAGAGGTACTCCGGTGTGCGTTCCTTTGCGTCGAAGGGGTGAAGTTTCCTGTAAGTAGATAATATGACAAATAGTTTTTAATAAGCGGCGAGAGGGCGAAGAAATTGGTCTTAAGAGTGGAAAGGTTATCGCCGAAATAGGGTTGTAAAAGCGAGGAAGGAAGTCTACTATAAGCTTGAGAGTCTATAAGTGGAGAAGTGGTGCTACGCGTTAATATCCCAGATTACTGATGTGAGTCCTTCAACTCGAAGGCAACTCTTAATCTTAAGATTTCGTTGTGAAATTTCATCTTGAGTTAAACATTAAAACCTTGCTCAGCCGTTCAACCACAGAGACATCGATCGGAAGTTCAACACCTGAATTTAGCCTCTGTTACTTCGATAGAGTTCTAATGTGTATGTCATCTGTAGCTTAATTACGGATACTTCAACCTTTGGTCAACCACCGAGACTTCTGTCTGAATTTAAACAACTGAGATTTCATATCCGATCGGAAGTTAAACACCTCAGCTTTCCATTGACAGTTTAGCCATTTGCAGGTTAACTACCGATACCTTAACCTCTGTTCATCCACCGAGACTTCTGTTTGAAATCGATCAACTGTCAATTGTCATCTTCGGATCCTTCAATTGTCATTGAGTTGAAAGATGACATCTTCAGTTAAACCGCCAACATTTCGTTCTGAAATTTAAGCGTGAAATTTTGTCTTAGGTAAGGTGTAGTGGCAGCTCGATATTTCAGTCTCACTTAGACTTTTCAGTCCATTGTGATACCACAGTGGTGAACTTCTCTCTTATCACTGAGTGCTGCCCGATTCCATGTTAAGCTCAAATGACAACGGGACCTCCTTTTTATAGCGGTTCGAACGGCGTTCACATTCAGTGAAACCACGTAGAGAGCTTTGAAACCCTCAGGAAATGTCACCAGCAATTCCTGAGGTGGGATAATCCAACGCTTGAAAAACTTTTTTGGTGTTCGGTCGTAGCGGAATCGAACCCACGACCTTGTGTACATTGAACCAACGGTGCCTCCCAGGTAATTACAGATACTTCAACCTCATGTCAACCACTGGAGACTTCTGTTGGAGAATTTTAAACAGCTGAAGATTTTCATCTTCCGGTAGGCCAGTTACAACACCTCAGCTTTCCATTGACAGTTTTAGCCATTTGCAACTACCGATACTAACCTTCAGTGTCATCCACCGAAGACTTCTGTTTGAAATTGGATCAACTGCGATGTCATCTTCCGATCCTTCAAATTGTCATTAAGTTGACAACCATGTTCCTTAATCTATATCTGTCCATAAAAGGCTCGAAAATAATTGTATAATTTAAGATGACATCTTAGTTAAAACGCGCCAACATTTTCGGTTGAATTTAACCGTAAAATATTTTGTCTTAGCGTTTAGGTTATAGTGGTGCACTGAAATTCTCTTTTTATCACTGAGCTGGGCTGGCCGAATTCTAATGTTAAGCTCAAATGACAAGGACCTCCTTTTTATGGCCGAGTCCCAAACGGCGTTTCACATTTGCAGTAAACCACGTTAGAAGCTTTGAAACCCTCAGCAATGTCACTCAGCATTACTGAGGTGGGATAATCCAACCGCTTGAAAAACTTTTTAGGTGTTTGGTCGAAAACTGGTTTGAAACCCATGACCTGTGTATGCAAGGGGCATGCAATCCATTAGACCAAACGGTTTTGAGCAAACATAAAACTTGATATGCCGATTCAACCACTTGAGACAGCGGCCGGAATTTCAACACCTCAGAGTTCGATTTGTATGCCATCTTGAATTTAATCACTGATTAGTTTAACAAACTGAAACATCGAACTACTGCATAAACCACCTCAGCTTTCCGTCTACCAGTTTAACCACTGAATTTCGATAGGACTAAGGAATTCCAATGTTGTTGCATCGCAGTTTAACTACCGATACCTTAACGTCCGTTCATACCATCGAGACTTTTCTGCTCAAGGATTCAACAACTGAGATTTCAACTTCGGTCGGCAGTTTAAACAACTGAGATTTCGAGCTTGACAGTCAATGATTGAGATTTCGGTTCCAGAAAAATCAAGCTCTGAGATTTCAGTTTTCCGCCACAATTAATAACTTTGCATCAGTGGTTCAGAGACATTTTGCTGTGCTTTCAATTCAATTACTTGGACGATACATAGTTAAGACTAAAGTACGATTAAGAGTCCATAAGTGGTGAACTTCGCTACATCATGCAAGCGATTGCCGATGATATTCCAGGATTAATGGCATGGATTCTTCCCTTAAGGGTAACTATTAACGTCTGTCATCTGCAGTTTAGCACATGAGACTTCGATCCGTAGGTCATCCACTGGGACATTGGTATAAAATTTTGCATCTGAGATGTTAAACACTAAATCTTTGGTCAGCAGTTCAACCTCTGGGACTTCCGTCGGTAGTTTCATAGCTTTCGGTTGACAGTTCAACTAATGAGTTCGGACTAGGCTATGTGCTGGGTGTTCATAAAATAGATCCAAACATAGAAGTTGATAAAACTCATTGGTAAGACGATATAATTTTGAACGGTTCTTCACTAAGTGCTTAAAACCGTGAGACTGGGAACATATAAATTGTACGAAGCTTAAAGTGGTCCTATCAAAAATAAGAGATTGCGTTGCAGAATTTCTTTTTTTTTAGGAGGTTGCTATGAGAAGAATAGTTTTGGAACTTTGAGGCAAAAAGTACCGAGATTTTATGAAGAGCTTTGAGCCATAATTTTCACTTTGTAGTCTTCTTATATAACAATCCTATGCTCCTACTAGAGAGGCCAGAATTCCATAAATTTCATATTCGAAAAGACAAAAAAAAAAAAAAAAATACGAATCTTATCGATTTCTCATTTGTTTATTCTTAGAACTATGTACTTACCCTCATTAAGCGAATCCCCATAACACCCAGGCCTTCTTGCACAGAACTGGCTAAATGTGCTGGTACTGTGGCCGATGTTGATGTTGTTGATGGACAACAGCTACCATGCGAATCTGGAATTGGTTTCTTAAGAATACGTTGGATAATATTAGAATTTTCTTCTAATATTTGTATCACATCATAATTGTTGGTGCTAACCATGGTATCACGGCATCGTTGCTGCTGTTGATCATCTTCATGGAATCGTATGGACTTTGGACAAGTGTTGGGATCTCCTTTACAAGTAATGGTAACTTTGGGCGATGGTGAACGATGAACGTTGGTGGTGCCCTTTTTGGCAGACTCAGCCGATGACGAACGGGTAGCTTTGAACTCATCAAAAGAGAGGGAAGGTGAAATTATATCCTTTAGTTTTTGATTGAACTCCCTGTAGTTCTTTTGCATTTTAAAGTCGAAACGTTGTTCCTTCTCTAAGGCTTCAAGGCGAGCTTCGAGCTCTTGTGCCGTTGGTAAGCCGCTGGGACTGGGAGACTCATGCCTTTGTTGATCTCCCGCAGCTTTTGAGGGAGATTTTGAGCGTGATTTTCGTGATGATGGTGAGGGTGTACTACGACCCTCTTCCAACATTCTCATGCGATGTTCCAATTCACCAGTGGTGGGTATATCTTCTGGACTAGGGTCAAGTAACATTTCTAAGGGATGTATGGGTTCTCGTTTGGGTTCATGATGCGTTTTGGGTCTAGAGGACTTATTTAAATCCAAGGCCCGAAAGCGGTATTCCAAGTCTTCTGTTGTAGGTTTAGATGTGCTACGGGCTGGTGTCGAATCTGTGGTTCTTACAGGGGATTGATGTTGCTTCTTGGCAGCAGAAGGTGTGGTACATTGATGGTCATGATCACAGCTGTGAGCATGTGTATGCTCCAAATGTTCTGAGGGTTCAATCATTCTTCCGGGTGATTGATGCCCTCTTGCATGATGACTACAATGGTGGCTATGGGGGCATTCTTTGCTTGTGACTGGTGGAGTTTCTTCCATGACTGGTGTATCGTCCAACCCCTTACCTTCACATAGATCCAGGAATCGATTCAAATCCTTTTCATGCGACCAAAAGTATTGTAATTTAATCTTTCTTTCAATTTCAGTCAAACGCTGCTCTACATCGATTTTCTCTACATCCTCCAGCATTTTGATTTGACGTTCTAATGAGCGGAATCGTGATTCTAATTCTCTAGTCGATGGTAGATAAACTGTTTTCTTTTTCAAATGATGTTTAATTGGATCTTTGCCCCAATCGAATTCTTCTTCCTCTTTGCGTTTGCCTTTCGAAGAGTTGGGTTTGTCGTCCTCAACATTGCCTTCTGCTTTGGCCGATTTGGAGAGTTGCATTATTTCTTTGGTTAGACTTGCCATTTCCTTGGTAGACATAATCCCCTCAGATCCCTTTAAACCTATGTCTTCGGGTTTTACTTGACCCCTTTCAATGAGTTGTTTCTCCAAAGCTTGGAAAAGATCTTCAAGTTCTTCGGTATTGGCTCGTGTGAGGCGCCGTACTTTCACTGCTTTGGGTTCATTGTCGAGCAAAAGAACCAATGTCTTTTTATTGACTTCGACGGGGACCATTTGAGTACCTTGCAATGAATCCATAGGTTTATCAGAGCTGGTTGTCTCAGTTTGACTTGTTTTAGCTTCAGTTGCATCTACTTTGGTCTCAGGAGAGGGAGCTTCAGCCTTGGAGGTATCTGTTTTGCTGTTCTCTTCAGTAAGTTTGGCAGTTTGCTCTTGTGGAAGAATTACTTCAGCTTTAGGCTTCTCTGGCTCACTTTGAATTGGTGATTTTGGTTTGTCCTTCTTTTCCACCGATTCCTTGGCAGGAATATGGGTGGCTGTGTGAGTTTCTGGGCTAGCCCTTAAAGGACGAGAATTTTTCATATGCTCTTCTAAAATTTGCAAACGCCTATCAAAATCATCTTCTTTATGTTGGGTTTCAGGCTTCTTCATAGTTGCTTTCTCGACAACTTCACTTTGGTCTTCCGAGGAAGTATTAGCTGCAGGTTCAATGGCTGGTGAATCCTGCTCTTCCTTTACCACTTCTTGAATCGTTTCGGGTTGGTGGTCCTCCAGTGCCGGCTTTGAATCTTCTACATTTTTCCTAATTTCTTCCTTTGCCGTTTCATCGGCTATTGTAGAAGATGTCTTTGTGATTTCCTCTTTGTGTTTTTCCTCCTTTTCATTTTCATCCGCTACTTTTTGTCGCCTAGCGTTCTTCCTGGTACTCGAGGGTTTTACTTCATCCTCTTGCTCCTCCACCTCTTGTGAGCCCACGGGAGACGGTTCTGCAACTATAGCAACTATTTGAGAAGTTGCAGGAGGTGGTGACAATGATGCCGATGCAATATTCCTTTGAGACATTTTCAGTTGTTCTTCCAAAATTAACAAACGTCGACTGAGTTCATCGGTCCGTGATAAATGTTGCGTAGCTGCCTTTCCTAATTTTTCCTTACTTAAGGTCATGTGGATATTAATGCTAATATTGATGGGGCTTTGGAATCCTTGCTCCTCCACCTCACCAAAGTGACTGTAGCGTACAAGTTCTTTACCTGTTACATCGACTGAGTCTGCTCGAATCTCCAAGCCCATTTGAGATCCGCTCGCTTCCGCTGTATCTTCGGACTTTTTGCCTTCCTGCCCACTGGCTTTAAACTTGCTACTGGCACTCAGTTGTTTTTCCAATTCGATGACACGAGACTCTAATTTGCCTACATGACCTATGCTAACGTGGGCTGGCATTGGTCTACCTTGACGCATACGGCTAGTCGATGCCACTTCGGAATCACTTGCTCGACGTTGCTTTAATAGGGTCTTGCTAAGTTGTTCTTCCAAGAACTGTAAACGATTCTCAAGATCGGCTTCTTGAAGTGTAATCGAAAACGACGAACATTTTTCGAGCTGGACGACATTGGAATAGGTTCGTATTTTCCCGATAGACTATTAGCGTTTGTAGCATGTGTTTCCGAAGTCTCATCGGTGTTGCTTTTTCGTAAGATGGGATGGGGTGGTGTTTTTCGATTGGGATTTATGGAACTGGGTTTAATGTTTTCTCCGTCCGGAGTGGTTCCCAGTTTTGATTGCAGTTCTTCGATGAGTGCGGATCGCGTGCCAGATTCTGGGCTGGGAGTTTTCTTTGCTGAAGGGCTGTGGTCCACTACGACGGGTTCCGGCTTTTCCGGTTCCTTTGGGGCTATGGGTATTTTGCTGGGAGCTTCTTTTTTAATTGGCGAGTGTTTAGTTGGTGGTGGACTTTTTGGCGTATGCTTTTCTTTGGTTTCCATTTTCGATTCACTCTGTAGCCTTTCAAAACGTCTTTCCAAGCTATCTGTAGAAGGTGGCGAGGTTTTGGCAGTGGCATCCTTACCCTCACAACATTTGTTGACTAGCACCTTTATTTTGTATCAAAATTTTCGGGAACTTCATTCGTCGTTTTAGCACTTCGTAACGTTTCTCTAGATCCTCTGTGGAGGGTGGTTCTGATGAACGTCGACTTGAGGATGAGGATGCCAGAGACTCAGCCTTGGATGAAGCAAATTTGCTTTCCACTTCATCTTCATGTTTTGGTGAGGGACGAGTCGAAGTTGGAGTATGAATTTTATTCGATTTTTGTCTGGAACTCTCAGCAGCTGAGCGTCTAGCTGATTTCATAGCTTCCACGGCCATTTTTGCCGATTTCTTAGGATCGTCTTGATGGGCGGTGGATCGCATTGCTTCAACGACATCAGCTTTGATTTTATTAGCACGCCGAACTTTTTCCTCATCTGGTGATTTATGAGCAGCTGGAGAAGATTTTTTGGATGATTTCATAGCTTCCATTACATTTGTGGCAATCTTCTTTGTCTTTGTTTCCTCATCAGGACGATCAGAAGAACTTCGCATAGCTTCTATAACGTCGGCCTTGATTTTATTGGCTTTACGGATTTTTTCCTCTTCGTTTCGTTTTGCCTCAGAACGCTTGGCTGAAGATTTCATGGCGCTCATAACATTGGCAGCCATTTTAGTAGATTTGCGGGAACTCTCCTCTTCCGTGGGCGAATGATGTTCGGAAGAAGATTTCATAGCTGATATTACTTCCGCTTTGATTTTATCTGCACGGCTAAGTTTTTCTACTTCTTGACTAAGATGTGCAGAAGAGGAGGCTTTCATAGCCTCCATAACATTAGAAGCCATTTTAGATGATTTAACTGGTGAAAGAGATTTCTTATCGTCTGATGGTGAGGGATGATCGGTAGTAGCTTTCATTGATGCAATTATACCGGCCTTGATTTTATCCGACCTAGATCGTTTGTCTGCTCCATCACTCTCTCTAGCTTTGCGAGATTCAGGAATTTCATTGGGTGTGGGTTGATCTGACGAAGACTTCATAGAGGCAATTATACCGGCTTTTATTTTATCTGATCTACTTTGTTTTCCCGCATCTATACTCTTCTTACTAGAAGTATCTGGTACCTCACTGGCAGGTGACTTCATGGATGCTATAATACCCGCTTTTATTTTGTCTGACCTACTACGTTTCTCTTGAGCTTCAACTTCAGCTAAAGATTTTTTTTGAGTATCCGGAGTATCATCGGGCGAAGCTTTCATGGAAGCAATTATGCCCGCCTTTATTTTATCTGATCTGCTAAGTTTCTCAGATCCTTCTTTATCCGTGGGCTTACGAGATGATGACTTCATTGCCGTTACAACATTGGTTGCCATTTTGCTCTTTATGGCAGCGCTCTCGAAAGCAGAAAGTTTCTCTGATGGAGATTTTTGGGACGACACTACATCGCCTTTGATTTTTTCGGAGCGACGTTTTTCCATCTCTTCCGAAGAAGGGGGACGACTTGTTGATGAGGAACGCATTGCTTCCATAACATTTGAGGCCATTTTTTGAGATTTACTGGGCTCCTCTGGAGATTGCTGATCGCATCCAGATTTCATGGATGCAAGTACGCCAGCTTTGATACGATTAGAACGAGTTCGTTTTTCCGAATCTTCTTCGACGGCTTTTCGACTAGACGATGATTTCATGGCTTTCATGACATTTGCAGCCATTTGTTGGGTGCGCGTTTCTTCATCCTCGATGGGTGATGGTAGGACTGATGAGGATGTCATTGCTTGAATTACTTCAGCTTTGAGTCTATTAGCTCTTGCTAATCTCTCCTCTTCAGCTTCATCATCGGAGTGTGAAGGAAGTGTGGCAGAAGCCGCGGATTTCTTCATTGCCTCCCTTACATTGGCAGCCATTTTATGTGATCGACTTTGTGTATCGTCATCCGGTGATGAAAGAGCCGAGGATGATTTCATAGCCTCAATAACACTTGATTTTATCTTATTGGCCTTAGTTTCAGTATCATCTGATCCATCACGACCACTTTTTGTCTTCATGGCTTCCATTACACTCGAAGCGATTTGTTGTGATCTGCTTTCGGAATCTGTTTGACGTTTTGAAGATTTCATGGCTTGCATAACATTGGCAGCCATTTTTGAAGCGGCTCTACTGTGGCTTTCGGAATTCTCATCATCGGAGTGATGGGAAGATTTCATAGCCTCAATAATATTCGCTTTGATTCTATTCGCTCGAGCGATTTCTTCATTAAGTTCCTCAGCGATTTCGCTTTCATCTCCAGCTGCTTCTGGCTGATGATGGTCTTCTTCGGACTCCTCCTCCACTTCTGCCCCCTCCTCCTCCTCCTCATCTTCGTTTGCCATTGCCTGTTGATCCAATTCCGAATAGCCATCGGGACTTTGACGATCATCAAATTCCACCTCTCTCTCTGGTTCTGGTATGGATTCCTCTAGCAATTCCTCACTAGCTTCTGATTTACTAATGCTCATTTGTTTTTCCAATGCCTCAAAACGTTTCTCCAATTCCTCAGTGGATGGAGGAGATTTTTTGCCCACATTTACTTTAGCAGATTTTTGAGAAAAAATCTCATCGTCATCTCTATGGGATTGTCGACGAGATAACGATGAAGATAAGGCCGATTGTCTGCGAGAATATGCCATGTCTTCAGATACAAGGTCTGATTGTCTGCGAGAGGCTATCGATGATATAAGTTCGGATTGTCTTCTGGAAACCAATGCAGATTCTTCTACGATGTCGTCTACCCCTTCATCAACATTTGGTTCCTGTTCTTCCATTTCCTCCTCTTCTTCTACCACTTCTTCTTCGTTTTCGGGTATTTCGGGTTCAGAATCACTTACTGGTGAATCATGACCAGATATGGTAACAGACCCCTCAGAACCTTCTTGTACATTGGAATCTTCTCCAGGCTCATCGGGGGGTTCGGAATCTTTTTCACTATAATCCGATTCCACATCGGGTGGTTCTTTCTTCCTGTGGCTTGGACTTTCATTGGAAATGTTGGTTCTACTGGAAGTTGGCCTTGCTTCGGATATATCCTCCTCACCATCTTCTGCCTCTTGATCATTTTCATCTATCGAATCACTATCGCGCTGTTTAGATTTTCCTTTAGATCCAACATCGTTTTGAATGCCTGAGGTTTTGCCGGTAGTATTAACATTTTGGTTAGTCTGCTCCCTAGTTCTATCCGAACTATTGGTAGTGTCGCGTCTTGGACTTCCCTTAGATGATGGAGGAGTTTTTCGTGGTGTTCCACCTTTATCGGAATCACTCATTCCTGGTGCTTGTTTACTTCGATCACGAATCATATTTTCGAAGCGTTCTTCCAAATCGGCAGTTGATGGTATTCTGGGTTTTCTGGGTGGTAGAGGAGAATCCTTTGAATCTTGAGAAATGTCGTCATCTTCATTTCCTTTGGATGGAAACATAGGATATATGTGATACGTCTCACGATGGCTTGGTTGTTCTTCTATTGACCTGGGTATTGACTTTGGGTTGTAGAATTGATATTTATCTGCTTCACAAGGACTCTCTGTGGAAGAATGAAGTTCGGAATCTCTCCTGTCCGATAATGCTTGAAAAGTTCGTCCATGGAGATCTTCGCTAGACGAACCTGTTGGGGGAACACGATATTGTTCACGTTTACCGTCCTCTAGATCTTTGCAATCTGGAGAGGAATCTGAATAAAATCTAGATTGCTTCTCATTTGAGGCGATTAAAGGACGGCTAGGATCTTTCCCTTTCGCTTGTCCTATTAGATCTCTATATTTATACTCGTCCTTATTGTCTTGGGATAAGTGGATTGAATCCGTGAATCGATACCGTTTTACCTCAACTTCTTTCTCTTTTGTATCGATAGTGGAGTATCGAGATTGAAATCTCTTTTCACAGTCCTCGTGAATTCTTGAGGGTATGCTATAACCTTCCCGTTTCTCATCTAAATCTTTGGAATTGGATATCTTGTATTTGGAAAGAAACTGGTCATTGCCATTATCGTTCGTGGATCGGATCATATATTCCTCTCTTTGATGTGCATCATCAGGACTTGGGATTTGATGATAGGAATAGTGAGTTTCTGTCTGTTTATTTAC
>PGFW01056789.1:18529-28848 GCA_003123925.1 Haematobia irritans | reverse complement strand
CATTGATGTATTTAGACGTTTGGAAACATTAGAGTCTTTTACAACTTTTCGCTACGACCAGTGGCGATCTTTAAGGAAACCATGTTGGTTTTTGCATTTTTTCGACATTCAAAGGAATAATAATTAGAATGCTTAGCAAACATTGGCCTCTGTGGGCAAAAACAGGTGAGTTGGCTAAATCAGGGGCGAAAAAGCATAGCTATCAATGGGAGCTATATCTAAATCTGAAACGATTTCACCAAATTTGGCACGCATAGTTACAATGCTTAATTCTACTCCCTATGCAATTCGTCAACTAAATCGGAGCAACAATTGAGCCTGTGGAGCAAATGAGCGTCGTAAAATTGGGGCGAGCTTATAATGGAGCTATATTATAATCTGAACCGTTCAACAAATTTTGGCCGCATAGTTCAATGCTAATTCTACTCCTTTGCAAAATTTCATAAATCGGAGTTAAAAGATGGCCACTGCAGTGTATATGGTGTTAATCGGGGCGAACGATTATATGGAGATATATCTAAATCTGAACCGATTTCAATAAAATTTGGCCACATTGACCCTCTAATTGTACTCTCCGTGCAAAACGTCAACCAAATTGGGGTAAAAGTCTGGCTTCTGGGACGCTGTTAGTCCATACCGGGCGAAAGATATATAGGGAGTACTATATCTAAATCTGAACGATTTCTTCCCATATATAGGGTCTATTCTGAGCCAAACACATCTTGTGCCAATTGAATCGATTGGACAAAAACTGCGACCTAGACTTTGATACAAAATGTGTTCACGGACAGACGACATGCTACATCGACTCAGGGCCACCCTGAGCATTTTTGCCAAAGACACCATGTTCTATCTCGTCTCCTTCTGGGGTGTTGCAAAATATCCACTAAGCTGTAATACCTGACTCTGTATCGACAAAGTTATAAATTTAAGACGGCTTAATATAACTTGCCATCATCAACCATTACCACAACCCAGGTAATTCAATTGTGGATGACCGCCTTAGTGTACATTTGTGCGCAATCCATGATAGAGAGTACATCAGATTCGGTCTGGCCGAACTTTCGACCGTATTTGCTTGTTCTATCTATATTTTATCAAGAGACAGTATTTACGGAAGTGAATAACATCGCTGTCGATTGCAACGCCAGAAATATTAGTTGTAGTTGTTGTCGAAATTCATACACAGTGCTGCCTGCATACTTTTCCACGCAGAGGAGGTACACGGTTGTAAAGATCATAATAATTTGAAAGAAAAGAAAATAATTTGATTGGAGCCTTTTAGACCATGTTCGCCAAGTCAATATGATGCTAATAAAAATAACAGTTGTCATCAAAGACGTTCTTGTGACAGAAGAAGTTTTTTCCTTCCCGAATTTGCAAACTCTAATATCGGTTTTAGTTCGACTCTCCATTTTCGATTTTATTATATGGGGTACAGGATCAATATTTATGGTATTGATATAATGCACAAATATAGCTTAACAATCGACTTTGGTTTTTTCCAATTATTATATACTAAAGTTTGTCATTAACGACAGCCATCATTTTCAATAGAGTTCCCAACATTTGTGTACTCTAACCCCATGAAGGTTAATAACAAATTATTTTGCACTTGCCTGTGCAAAATTGTCTATGATTACTTTTGTGCTTTTCCAATTTGCAATTAACAATTGCAAAATAATTAAGCCTTTTGAAAAAATGACACTTGTCATACACAATCTCATTTTCGCAATTTATTCTCCCTTCCTCTTGCCAGCTGTTAGGAACCTTCAATGTTCTCGTGCATTCCATTTGCAAATGGCACCAAAAGTCACAACACAATGACAATGAAAAACTGCCATACTGACGGAATCTCAGGCTGTATAAACAATCCAATTAGGGGAATATGGTTATTTGTTAAAATTTATTATTTTTCACGCTATATTGTATGGAAGAATATTACATTGATAATTATTGTTATAGCTATTATTAAATATCATAGGACAAAGTGGCAAAATGGCGACAAATGAGGCAGGGATATTTCGAAGAAATATCTATTAAAATATGTCTTAAATTTATAATTTCATTGCTACCCAGCAAAAACTGGGTAAGCACTAGTGATTCTTTCTCATAATACCGGTAATCAAAAAAGTACTACTTGTAGCTGTCACCCTCAAAAAAAATCGCTTTCATGTTAACATATGTTCCAAACATATATTTGCAGGAGCACATATATTATTGGATACTGCCGAAATATTAATATGTTTGTTTTATGTGAACATATTATAGTGTTTGGAAGCATTTTTTGAGCGGCCGAAAATAGTAATATGCTTGGAAGAATTTTCAAACAAAGACGATTTGTGCTCATCCCTACATACTCGTAAATTTTCAATTCACCGAATTTTTTTAGTTCTTGGCACCTGTTTTCTGTAATACAAATAATGTGCAAAAATTATTCACTTTTTTAATTTTTTAAATTTTACCTATTCGCCTGCACGGGAGAAATCGAAACCGAGGACCATACAGGTTTGTAAGCCAACACTATCCACTGGCTATGTGACTGTTTATAGTCCCAGTAGATAATTATCGTTATTAAGTTACATTTATATAGCATAGTGTTTGCAAGCGCCCACGAGCCCATGCAAACAATAACATTATTTAACAGAAACATAACATTTGTTTGCCACGTGGAGAAGTGCTAGCATTGTCTGCCTTGCATGCAAAGGGTCGTGGGTTCAAATCCCTGCTCCCGACCGAACATTTTTTTTTTAATTTAGCACATTTATATTTATACTTATATTAAGTTTTTATAATAAAAACGTCGAAGAATGTGGTTATTAAAAGATTTGATAGTTCAGTAACAGTGCTATGATTAAAGCGAAATTGACTGATTTTTGGAATAAATATTATTTTATTGCAAAATATAACAATTGTTTTTTTTTTCGTTTTTTGTTTTTCTTTTAATAATTCATTTTAAGAAAAAGACTTTTTAAATTGTTTTAGGCTGCAAAACTCGAACATTAAAATGCCCTGCTTTTATATTTGAAGGTGTGCGTCAACTCGCTTCGTCGGACTTACTTATTAATAAAGAGGAACTAAACTTTTGTATTTATACATTTTTTACTGTGTAATTTTTCACTATGTCCTCCTTATTTTATTTTATTACTGTCCGCAACTCTAAAGACTATAGTGCCTCTTTCGTATGTTTTACGAAAGACTCGCTGATTTCTTTTTAACGAACAAGAAAAAAAATTGTGCGCCATAATGCCAAAATGATAAACAAAACACATGGTCCACACATACATAAAAATGCTGCTCCTCAAGGCGAACACGTATGCTCGTTTGTTTTTCAACATGTATATTTCTCCTGGTTCCGAATCATCTATTCTCTTTATTCAAATTAAAATAATATTTAGACTTAAAGCATATCAAATGGTTTGGTCTTATTCATAAAACAGTTTCCGTAAACAACATACAAGCGGTTTCACAGAAATTGTTCGTCTTTGATTCTTTCGATGTGTTATGTTTTTATGTTGATATCTTTTCGTCCAACATCTCCACGGTTTCCATTCTATTTTTCCTCTCTCTTTATACTCTCTCTCTTCTCTCTCTCTGTCGCTCTACTGAATGAAATATCACAACATATATTGCTATTACTCGAAATTTGTAAATTTATATATGTTTACATTCACACATATTATTTTTATGAAAATATTCATGCCCAAAACATAATATATTCTAACATATTAAACATTATGTGTCCAAACATTTAGTGTTAGTTTAGGAACATTACGATGTTTGCCCTTAATAATTTGTGATAAAAATTGTGCCCGAAAACAACATTTTGTTTATATCCGAGCATATGGAAAACAAATATATTTTCTCTAACAGTGTGGGATTTAAAAAATAATAACTTACCTGTGTAGGCAAAAAGTGATTTGAGAAAAATTTGCCAATAAAATATACCTTTGTTTTCTATAAGTTGATATGTACATAATTTTATAATTAACAAAATAACATCATTGAATAGATCCATGTCGTGGAGGCGTGTATAGAGTGTTGGATTTACAAAACAACAGAGGTGAGTTGCCCACTTTTGGTTGTTATGTAAGTTTTTTTTTTTTTTTAATTATTTTTATTAGCGATTTGTTTTATTTTTTCTTTTTTTTTTAATTTTTTTTTTTTTTTTTTTTTTTTTTTTTTTTTTTTTTTTTTTTTTTTTTTTATTTTTTTTTTTTTACTTTATTATTTGATTATTTTACTAAATTTTTAATTTATTTTTCGGAGAGCTTGTATTGCTTGCGAAGAAGTACTATTTTTCGACTGCTGGTAATGCTTGCTACGGAAGTACTTTCCTCCAATGTCATGCCTGTGTAAAGATATTACTACTGTGATATATGTACAAGGAAGTTGTACCATATTGGCGCAGGCATACTTGTCTCATACCTGGTAATAGAAGTTTTTGCTGGGTACACTGAAAAAACAGTGAACCCAACCGGGAATGAAATATTTTGGTTTATTTTAAAAAAATTTAAATCATTTCTAGAAAATTTTAACTAAACAGTATTACAAACGCTGGCATCCGCTGATATCACAAAAATAAGTAAATATTTTTCTACAAATTCAAGAAAATTTATTAGACATAATTATTTTTTTTTTACCTGTTAAAGAAAATGTTGTAGTTTGAAGGAAAGGAAGGAGTTGAAAATTGCAAGAATGTCTTTAGTGCATACGATGTTCAATATGGGCGCATTTGTAGTAAAATTTATAAATTTAAGAAACAATTAACTAGTTTGTGAGAAGTACGAATTCAGTAAATCTTTATATTTCATTTGTGTATAACTATTTCCCGTTTTTTAGTTCATTTAAGCTAATGTACTCAAAAAAAATTAAAAAAATTATTAGAGTAAAGGAAACATTCTTCAAACATAATAATTCCATGAACTAAAATAAAATTAAATTGGCTTTAATGAAACAGAGGGTTTACCTTTTTTGGAGTGTACAAGATTAAACTTTAGACGTATGGCGGTTTAAGACCACCCCTACAATTAAGTTTGAGAGAGAACTATACACCGAAAGTTAAGTTAACGTTATTTTTAACTTATTTTTATTTAAAAAAAATATTTGTTGGTAATTAAATTTAATTTTTTTTTTTCAAAAAAAGTATTCTGTTGTAGTTAAATTTAATTCTTTTCAAAATTTTCCTTTTTTGAAGTAGTCTCAACATTCTGTATGAACTAAACGTGGGTATAAAGTCAATGACCCCACACATCCAAATTAATATATATTATGAGTGAATATTAAGAATAACTACAGTAATGATGAAATGGAGGAAATGCATTCGTGAGTTTTTAGTTAAAAAGTACAACAGGCATTGAATTTTCCATGGTTTTAACAATGCTTTGTGAATTTGCTCAGAAATGTGAAGCTACTTTAGTTCAATTTTCGCTACGAAACAGTTATTTTTTTCTGCTGTAGGTTGACTGCATCTCACTACTTCATCGTCAATATTTAAGAAAATTATGTGATAAATATATTAGAGCTATAGAAAATTAAAAAAAAAATGTATATACGGCCGTAAGTTCGGCCAGGCGAGCTTATGTACCCTCCACCATGGATGGCGGTAGAACCTTCTACGGAAAGACTGTTCATCACATCCGAATTACTTGGGTTGTGTATCTTAAAACTCCTTAGCATCGTTTTCTAAATTGTGAGTTGTCCATACGTGGTGTATATTTTAGACAAAAAAAGGTATGTATAGTACGTCTTACAAATAATTACGAATCATTATGGACTTTTGCACGGTACGTGAGAGCCAGAATTGAAATATGGGGGTCGCTTATATGGGGGCCATCCCTGGTGCAATGGTTTAGCATGCCCGCCTTGGCATACCAAGGTACGTGGTTCCGATTCCTGCTACGACCGAACACAAAAATTTTTTCAGCGGTGGATTATCCACCTCAGTAATGGTGGTGACATTTCTGCTTTAGGGTTTTCAAAGCTTCTCTAAGTGGTTTCACTGGGTGTGGAACGCCGTTTCGGACTCGGCTATAAAAAGGAGGTCCCCTTGCATTGAGCTTAACATGAATCGGCCAGCACTCAGTGATAAGAGAAGTTCACCACTGTGGTACACAATGGACTGAATAGTCTTTAAGTGAGCCTGATACAGTCGGGCTTGGCCACATAACCTGAACCTAACCTATATGGGGCCTATATATGATTATGAACGTTGATATGGACCAATTTTTTGTTTGATTGGGATCGATTTATCTGAGGGCTATATAAACTTATAGACCGATATGGACCAAGTTAGGCATGGTTGTTAACGGCCATATACTAGCACAATGTACCAAATTTCAACTGACTCGGATGAAATTTGCTCGCTTCCAAGAGTGCTCCCAAAACCAATACCTCGGATCAGTTTAATATGGGGCTATATTATCATATGGACTGAATGAACCAACTTTTTGGCATGCGTTGTTAAATATCATATACTACCATCACGTACCAAATTGTCAACCAGATCGGATGATTTTGCTTCTCCAAAAGCACCGGAGGTCAACAATCTGGGGATCGGTTTATAAATGGGGGGCTAATATTAATATGAGACTAATATGAACCAATTTCTGCATGGTTTTTCGGATTACCAATATACTAACTCATGTACCAAAATTTCCAACCGAATCGATTAATATTTGCTCTTCAAAGGGATCGGAGGTCAAATCTGGGGATCGGTTTATATGGGGGCTATATATAATTATGGACCGATGTGGACCAATTTTTGCATGGTTGTTAGAGACCATATACTAACACCATGGTAGCAAATTTCAGCAGGATCGATGAAATTTGTCTCTCTTTAGAGGCTCCGCAAGCCAAATCGGGGTTTATGGGGGCTATATATAATTATGGACCGATGTGGACCAACTTTTGCATGGTTGTTAGAACCAATATACTTACACCATGTACCAAATTTCAGCAGGATCGGATGAAATTTGTCCTCTTTGAGGCTCCGCAAGCCAAATCTGGGGATCGCGTTTATATGGGCTATATATAATTATGGACCGATGTGGACCAATTTTTGCATGGTTGTTAGAGACCATATACTAACACCGTATACCATATTTCAGCCGCCGATCGGATGAAATTGGCTTCTCTTAGAGATCCGAAAGCAAAATTAGGGGTCCGTTTTATAGGGGCTACACGTAAAAGGTGGACCGATATGTCCCATTTGCAACAGCAATTTGACCTACCATCAATAACAACTACTTTTTGCAAGTTTAAATCGATAGCTGGTTTCGTCCCGGAAGTTAGCGTGATTTCAACAGACGGACGGACGGACATGCTCAGATCGACTCAGAATTTCACCACGACCCACAATATATATACTTTATAGGGTCTTAGAGCAATATTTCGATGTGTTACAAACGGAATGACAAAGTTAATATACCCACATCCTATGGTGGAGGGTATAAAAAACATATAAAATTAAGAAAACATCCTATGAAATTTACGGTAGGGCTCACCATTCGCAGTTACGATTGATTCGCATCATGTTTGAAGAAGAACGATCTAATGATCCACCAGCCAATATACCGCTCAAACTGTGCTTTTTCTGCATAGTAGCATAGGTAGCTTGTGAATGCTATCTGGGTGATCTCACTCCAAGATTATCAATTCTGCCTTTATGTACGTACTCACTGAACTAAAAATGGCTTCTTCGCTGAACATAATTTTTCGATTTAAGAATGCGCGCAATGAATTTCCTAACAGATCACCGCAATTACCTGAAGATATTTGTAGCAGTGAAACAATACACGAAGGTTAATAGCCAAAAATCTAACCTTTAATATGTACACTAAAAAAACAGAGAGCCAACAGGAAGAAACATTTTGGTTAATTTAGAAAATTTTAGTTGTTTCTTAGAAAATTTTTCAACTAAACAGTATTACAAACGCTGACATCACCGCTGATTATCACAAAAATAAATAATTTGACAAATTCAGGAAAATTTATTTGACATAATTAATTTTTTTCACTTGTTAAAGGAAATTTTTATAGTTTGAAGAAAAAAATTGAAGTTAAAAATTGCAAGAATGTCTTAGGCTGCCATATGAAGTTCAAGATGTGCGCCATTATTGCGGTAATATTTCAAAATTTTAAAGAAATTCTGAACTATATTGTGCAAGGACACGATTTAGTTACATCTTTAATGCTTCATTTGTGTTTAATTTATTTCTCAGTTTTAGTTAATTATCTAATGTTACGCAAAAATATATTGAGGTCATGGAAACTTTCTTAAAGACGAATTTTAATTCCATGAAACTAAAGGAGAATTAAATCGGCTTTAGTGAAATATAGCGTCACTTTTTTCTGAGTGTATACCCGATATTCTGTAATTTGGCCATACTACCCGTATTTATTAACCAATTGCTTACAAACTTTTAAAACTCGATGTATTAGCAATTTATTTAATATTTATATACCCACACCGCAGAGAAGGAATATGATCACCTCAACATGCTTTTTAAGAGCAAAATGGTTATTTTGGGTGGTGAACCATGTACATGGTCTTCGCAACATGTTATTTTTAACGGAAATGCATGTATCTGATTTCGGCAAGCAGGTTATATTTGACGAGAAAATAACATTTCAGATGACGAAACATGTTACATGGTCACTCACATCAAACAATAACTTTTGCTCTAAAATGTTTTGGAGTGATCATATTCCTTCTCTGCCGTGCAGCAAATAAAGCGCGGTCGCCAAAAAACGTAGTGAAATATATCTTTTCTAGACCCGGAGTAGTGCAAAAATGGCGCAAAAGCGATTCATTCACATGGTCTTGTCCATCATTTCGAACACCATTGACAATTCTAAGAGTGACCCGAATTCAGTGTTTTGGATGTGAATTAAAAATTTTTGTTGATATTTTTTTTATAATATTTTAATGCATTTCGAACGCTTGTCCGATATTCAAATAGTTTGAAAACATCGAATTTTCCTGAATGGATTTAACATTTTTTTCCGATAAAATTTAAATTACTTTACCATCGTTATAATTCTTACTCTATATGTAACCTATTTAAAACAAAATAAGTTAAAATTACCACATTAAAACATGAAAAAGCGAGTTATAACAATAAAAATTAAAAGAAATTCTGTATAGTTTAAAAACTATTTGGATGGACATTGTTGTGAAGTGCTTTAATGTTGTTACTTTAGAACAACTTCCAAAAATTTTTTTATAGATTTTAAAAAGTCTGGTTTAGCATTTTGTTTTTCAGATCCAAGTTATTATACACTGACCACTATGTGGTCGAGGTATACAGTCTGTTCCCATATCGATTTTACTTAATTTCATTATATTTGGAACAAATCTTATGTAATGGTCATAGGGTTAATTTTAATATGCAATAGGGTTAGAACTATGATTATTGGTTATAAAATTGAAATTGCCACAAAAATAGAATAATATCCTTAACAAAAATGTTAAACCATTTCACCGAATATGTGCCATGACTTGCCTACCTCAACAAAATGGTCGTAAATAAACACCAACTTGCGACCCTTTCAAGTAGACACACAACATCAAATGGGCTACAAAACAAATTTTAAGTATGTCATTGTCTGGCAAAGAGACCAATCGGCCATTTGGCTGAAGAACTATTGTCAACTTAAGTGTTTTTCTCATAACAATTCCAAAGAATAACAATCATATGGGGGACCTCACAACACGTATCGTTGGTCATCACCTCTATTAGGGGACACTTTAAAGTACAAAATCGTGCCATAGAAATAATAAACAAACCAGAGGAAAAACACTTGGAACCATTACAAGTACCCATCACATCCTTTCACATTATCTTTGTCTTTGGCCACATCGTCATCGGCAGCATTATTACACTTCATCATTGATCTTGGATACGAGGTAGTTGAAGAAACAACAAACATGATGTGACAAATTTCAATTTGGTCCATATTAAAATTGTTTTCTATATTAAAAGAAGACAATAACAATAAAAGGTATTTTTGCCATTAAAAATAAATAAGTTAACATTTTTTCTATGACGATATTGATGTGGCACTTTTGGTTTTTGAGTATGAAAAGTGGATTTGGTGTGGTAGTGTGTGACATTGGAAAGCAATACTTACAGTGGGCTGTAAAGTATTCCACATAGGTGGTCAGTGACCTGGATAATATCTCGATTGAATCGGAAAGAAAAATATCAAAACACTTGAAATATGTGGACATTTTTGGCAGACGATCTTCAAGTATAGACACAATGATACTAGCAGGCCTTTTATACTCGCCACCATAGGAAGAGGGGGTATACTAA
>PGFW01056782.1:7603-19801 GCA_003123925.1 Haematobia irritans | reverse complement strand
CTTTATATTGGGGCTATACGTAAAAGTGGACCGATATGGCCCATTTGCAATACGATCCGACCTACATCAATAACAACTACTTGTGCCAAGTTTCAAGTCGATAGCTTGTTTCGTTCGGAAGTTAGCGTGATTTCAACAGACGGACGGACGGACATGCTCAGATCGACTTAGAATTTCACCACGACCCAGAATATATATACTTTATGGGGTCTTAGAGCAATATTTCGATGTGTTACAAACGGAATGACAAAGTTAATATACCCTCATCCTACGGTGGAGGATATAAAAATATTTTTTGTTTGAATAAATGAATTAGCGACAATTTTGTGGGTGTATAAATACGCTTGAATTGTAAGTGTGTCGAATTTAATATGTTTTAAAGATTTTAGCTTGCACCAACAAGGGAAAATTGGTACTTCTACATAAAGGAAGAACTTATTCATAATACACTCTGATAGTATGAAATAAAACGAAAATTAAATTATTTAAAGACATTGATTTATAAAAAATTTCCCCAAAATTTTATTTCTATAGAAACTTTTCTCAAATTTTTATTTCTATAGAGCATTTTATCAATACTTTGTTTCTATAGAAAATTTTCTCAAAATTTTATTTTTATGGAAAAATGTCTCAAAATTTTATTTCTATAGAAAATTTTCTTAATATTTTATTTTTGTAGAAAATTTTCTCCAAATTTTATTTCCATAAACAATAGAAAATGTTTAAATTAATGATCCCTCCTATTACCAACAATTTTTAGTATGAAATAACACGAAAATTAAAATGTTTAAAGATATTGATTTATTTCTATAGAGCATTTTCTCAATATTTTGTTTCTATAGAAAATTTTCTCAAAATTTTATTTTTACGGAAAAATTTCTCAAAATTTTATTTCTATAGAAAATTTTCTTAATATTTTATTTTTGTAGAAAATTTTCTCCAAATTTTATTTCTATAAACAATGTTCTTAACATTTTATTTCTATACAAAATGTTCTCAAAATTTTCGATGAGGTATATACCCTCATCGAATAAATTAATGATCCCTCATATTACCAACAATTTTTTTGGTGTATAAATACCCTTGAATTGTAAATGTGTCGAATCTTATATGTTTTAACGATTTTAACTTGGTGCAAGGAAGAAGAACAAAAAGGAAGAACTTGCTCATAATGAACTTTGATAATATGAAATAACATGAAATTAAATTTTTTTAAAGATATTGATTTATAAAAAGTGTTCTCAAACTATTATTTCTATAGAAAATTTTCTTAAAATTTTATTTCTAAAGAAAATGTTTTCAAAATTTTATTTATATAGAAAATGTTCTCAAAATTTTATTTCTATAGAAAATTTTCTTAAAATTGTATTTCTTAGAAAAATTTATTGTATTGAACATTTTTCAAAATTTTATACGTCTCGAAAATTTTGTCAAAATATATATTATTTCTATTCAATATTTTATCAAAATTTTATTCCAATAGAAAATTTTGTCAAAATTCTATTCCCAAGGAAAATTTTGTCAAAATTTTATTTCCATAGAAAATTGTTGCAAAATTTTATTTCTATAGAAACTTTCTTCTGGAAGAGCAAATTTCATCCGATGCGTTCGAAACTTAATATTTATGCGATCTTAGTGGCGATCTCGTTAGAGGCCTCGAGCATTTATATGAGAATAAATCTTTTGTTTCTCGTACCATTACTCGTAACCATCTTGGCAGTATCCAAACATTGGACAATAAATAGATAACAACAGAAATGATCTGAAAATTTAAAGTAAGATTTGGTGGAAGTTCGTGCCGCTTTGGTAGAAAACTTGTTTGTGAATAGATGGCAGAACGCGGCAACATATATTGCAAAATGAGTTTGACATAAAGTCATTGACAGTTTTTGTTGGCCACTCTCACCTTCAAGGCATCAAGGCAATAATGAATAAATTTTGACAATGATTCATCATCGGTCGTTGTCTTTAAACCATTATGTCACATACATTATAAGCACGCGTGTCAGTGACACAAAAATGGAAGCCACATATTTCAGGAGAAAATGAAAAGGAAAAAAGCAACAACAACAGCAACTACAAAAGATGGATGAAAATATGGCTGATAAGATGAATTGAAAATATGTGCAATGGACTAATGTGGAATGTTGAATGATGTTGTGATTTATTTTTCATCACAATATAAATTTAAAAATTAAAAAAAAAAATATTAAGGCTATAGTACATTTTATTTTGGATAATAAATCTGTTATAGCTTTTTCATGAATGTGATTAGTTGTTGGAAATGGAATTTTCTTAATTGCCTGACACATATTTAGCTTAACATTGCTAACTGAAAAAAAAAACAAAATTAATTAATGCCTTATTTATTTTATTTAAAAAGCCCTATTTTTATTGGAAAACTTGAAAATTTTGCAAGAGTTGGAACTTCTGCCAAAAGCAGATGCTATTACACGAGGGCTGATTATTTTTAGTCATATTTATTAAAATGTTAGGAAAGAATTTCCAAAATTTAGTAAAACATTTTAGAAACAATTGGACTTTGAAAAATCTCCCGAAAACTAAATTTTACAAAAAACTTCAGGCCAAAGCCTCATTACCACTTGAATTGGAGATTTCACAGAAAAAATACTTCCACATTAAAAAATTGATTGCAAGTTGAAAACATTCTTTTCCAATTATAAATTAATAGTTGCAATTATGTTTTTCTTTAAAGGATGGAAACATTAAGTTAATTAAGCTTAAATGATTGAAAATATTTAAAATATTTAATTAACAAAAGCCCTAATTGATTTATAATTATCTTTTTTAAACTAAGTTTAAGTCAAAAAAAAGCGATGGAAATTTTTCTTAATTTTTAACTAAAAATTTTAATTTTCAAACAATCAATTTTTTAATCAAACTACAGTCATTTAAGAACAATCTTAAAAAGGTTTACGTTTTGAATGAGTTTTTACCAATCAACATCAATTAAATGTTTAATTGACGTCAATTAAAAAAATTAATTGAAAAGAAATCAATTAATTTTGCTAATCAAGTATTTTTTTGAGTGCAATTCAATTAAAACAAGTCAAGGTAAAGCTCTAAAGTCGGGCGGGGCCGACTATATTATACCCTTCACCACTTTGCTAGCACCAAAATTTTGTGTTACCAATCCCAACTCCTTCATGACGGTTTACATTCCCATATACAAATATTTATATTCTTAACGATTTGGAGGACCAAATTTGTTGTACTTTCTACAAAGACTCTAGAACTAAAATTTAAATCAGGCGACATTAGCCGGTTTTTTAAAAATTTTAGTAGTTCTAGAGAAACACAATTGTTTACTAAAAAATATGGAAAAAACATTTTAAATCTGAACCCAATTTTGATGGCAACTTCGCCAAAAAAAGTCATTATGGTTGTCGGTCGATAGATGTGTATTAGAGTAGTAGGAACATTTTAGTCATTATTTACAAAGTTTTCGACTTTAGCAGTTGGCCGATTTTATAAGCAAAAATGGGGTTATTTTGGCCATTTTGCCTGAATCGGAACAATTACATATATACGGAGCCATATATCGAAAATCTAAACCAATTTTTCAATCGCATTGCATAGTTACTATGTTAATTCTACTCCCTGGCTTGCAAAATGTTCACGTAATTCGAATTACAACTTTTGAACAAATCTGTGCGTCCTTATGACGCGATCGGACGCGAAAAATATCTGTAGGTATATGGAGTCTAATCCGGTCGCAAAGATGTATTCGGGGAGCTATATCTAAATCTGAACGGATTTTAAAAACAAATATAGGCAAATCGTATTAGAATGTAATTCTACTCCCTCTGCAAAATTTCATGCTAAATCATGAGTTAAAACTTTTGGATTCTCATGGTCATATTAGTCCAAATCGCGCGGAAAGAATTTATAATCGCAGCATTATTCTAAATCTGAACCGATTAAAAATAGGTTAGTTTTTATTGATATACACTTACTACCATTTTGTTATTGCCTGTAAATTTTTACATTTTTCATTAACCCCTCCACCACAGAATTAATTTTGTCATTCCGTTGTAAACACATCGAATATTGCTTCTAAGACCCATAAATTATATATATTCCTGGGTCGTAGTAAAATTCTGGAGTCGCATAGTAAGCATGTCCGTCGTCCGTTTGCTTTGAAATCACGCCTAACTTTCCTAAACGCAAAACAAACTATCAACTTGAAACTTCGGCAAACGTAGTTGTTAATTGATGTAGTCGGGATGATAATGCAAATTAGCGCCCCATATTGGACCAACTTTTACGTATAGGCCCCATAAAAACGACCCCCAGATTTGGTTTTGCGGAGCCTCTTTAGAGAAACAAATTCATCCGATCAGGTTGAAATTTGTGTACGTGTGAAGTATTATGGTGTCTAGCAACCATGCAATTGCGTTGCAAATTCGGTCCATATCGCCCGTCCATAATTGTACATTAGCCCCGCAATAAACCGATCCCCAGATTTTACCTCCCGGCATCATCTTGAAGCCGAGCAAAATTCACCCCATCGGTTGAAAATGTGGTAAGTTGTGTTACTTACGATCCCTAACAATCGTGCAAAAATTGGTCCATACCGCGCTCCATAACTTATTTATAGCCCCCCAATAAACCGGATTTCCCAGATTTGCCTCCGGACCTCTTGTAGGAGCAAACTTCCCGCCGATATGGTTGAAATGTCGGCATATTTGCCGCTATTATTATGGTCGCCTAACCAACCAATGCCAAATTGGTTCCATATCGCGTCTATAGTTACAATATATACCCGATTCCCAATCACACAAAAAATTGAATCCATATTCGCGTTT
Organism: Haematobia irritans; assembly: GCA_003123925.1. NCBI lineage: Eukaryota > Metazoa > Arthropoda > Insecta > Diptera > Muscidae > Haematobia > Haematobia irritans. Next base: position 14,972 of record PGFW01056782.1, on the reverse strand, counting down.
CATAATCATGATTGCCACTCGAGCCAAAAATTATTTACCAAAATTTTATTTCTGTAGAAAATTTTGTCAAAATTTTATTACTATAGAAAATTTTGTCTAAATTTTATTTCTATACAAAATTTTTTCAAGATTTTATTTTTTGTTTAATATATACCCCCGCTGGACTAACTTAGAATTTAGAAGACGTTGTTCAGAAGCTTTAAGATTACCTTGCCATCGGCAGTTGTTACTGCAACCCAAGTAATTTCCATTGTGGATGCAACAGTCTTTAGTACAAGTTTCTACGCTATCCATGTTGCGAGGGTTACATAAGATTCCACCTTGCCGAGCCTATAACCTTATATACTTTGTTATTCCTTTATTTTGCTAATTAATCTCAGCTTCACTGTTTGTCAGTGTACATTGGAAGTTAGTCAATACTCAAAAAGGTGAACCATCCAAGGCGCACTAAACCAATTACGTTCATAAAATTATTATATTTTTAAAATTCTCCAATAAAGAAGAAGTTTGCTCGCTTTAATATATTTCTTTACATTAGTTTTCAATTAACTCAAAAAAAAAGAAAAAAAGCAAATGTATTCACAATGCAGAAATGGAAGACTTTACTAAATTCGTAGCTCAGAATAGTCTATAATATTTCTAAAAATTTTACCACAAAATTGGGCTTATTTTAAGGTTAACGTGTGGTACCTCCAATATGGAGAAAGTATTGTCCTTTAGGCTTTAATTATTTTTCTTCACATTAATTCAATTAACCAAAACAAAAAAAGAAAAAAAAATTATTTCGCAAATGCAAGCAAGAGATTTACCAAATTCTTAAATTTTTGTAAATTTTAGCACAAATGCGCTCATCTTTTGAACTTCGTGAACATTGTGAAATTTATATCTAAAATTTTTTTACTACAGTCTATTTAAAATTTTCTAAAACTAACCAACATTTCGATTGGGGCCCTCATTTTTTTGAGTGTAAATTTTAGATGATTACGAAGACAAGAAAATTTAATTTAATTTCTTAATGGGACTAATTTATTGTGACATTCATAAAAACAAAAATTTTCTCGAATTAGGGTTGAATCTCTAAACTATTCTCCAAATTCTATTTCTCCCAGTCTATTTAGACTACTTGGGTATCACAATTCTAGAAACTTCATAAAATAATGACCTAATTTTTATTGCATCTTCACTCCTATGGGTATATTAAACTTTCTTTTACGCTTTTTAGATAAACTCTGAAATACGACAAAAAAAAAAAAACTATAGTGTCCAAGAAAAACATTTTCCTATTAACCTACATCGACAATTTGAATGTCAAAACAAACGTATATGAAATGTCAAAACTGTTGACAAACATGAAATCATATCCATATTCAAACCATGACCTCCGTCAAACTCTTCCCACACTCCTCGCATTCAAAATATCTCCGTTGGCGTATATGTAAGTATGGTGTGTCAATAGTCGTAAACTACAGTAAAAAACACTGATTTACATGCCGAAAAACATACTGCAAACCAGAAAAAAAAACAACATCGGCAAAAAAGGGCTGAGTAATGTTCAGTTGACTCACAATATATGCGTCAGCCTCGCTTACAAAGAATTCTAAATTGCTACAAGTTGCAAGTTTGTGTTTGTTGCCCGTTCTCTTTGTTTTTTGTTTCGTCCATCCTGACATTAGCTTTTGCTGCTATTTTGCTGCATCATTCAGTTTTAGTTCGGGACGACTGCCGCCACATAGAAGAAAAAGTCCTCAAGGACGAATGCGGAGAAAAAACAAAGACTTGGTGGCATAGAACAAATGTTTGGTTGTAAATTTCGTATTCAGGCCAGGTTAGCATAATAACTAAAGGCTATGAATATGGTTAAAGTATAAAGCGAAAATATTTAAACTAATGTTCTTTGTTAGTTTACTGTTATTCTGGCAAAAGTGGGAGGATTTTTATGAAACCAATAAGCCAAATCTATTGACTTTTTCTATCAATTTACAAATGTATTGGCAACTCTTGGCTGGCAATAGTGAGGTAAAATGGAAAAGTCTCTGTATGGTTTATTGGTATGTTCGACGCGTTATCTCAGCGCAAATATAAGCCAAGTCTAGATGGCAATAAGTTAAGATTGATACTATACGGTGTGTAGTATTTTTACGGAGTTTTAAGTTTTTTTCCCCACAATTTTATTGGAAAAACATTTTGCAATTCAGATACCAATTAAGTGTATAAATTTTTAGTAATAGATCTTATGAGGAAACCAAAAAAGACGAGTTGTTTTTCGAGTCACGGTATCCGTTCATTGCCAGAAAGATAGGAAAAAGTAGTGGAATAATTTCTCAAACATATCAAAAACTCTGGCATTTTTAATATGAGCACCAAATTTTTTTTTTGGATTATTTTATTTGTCTTTACTGTATTTTACACATAGTAAAAATATAAAATTTAAATTTATTGCAATTTAAATACGGATTTACGTTCGGCCGGGCCAAATCTTAAATACCCACCACCATGAATCAAATGATATAATGGTTTCCATTGAAAACTCTTCGTGGTTTACTTGAAAATATAAAGAATTTCAGGTGGATTTGATGACAGATACTCTGCCAACCTGGAAATCGGGAGACTTAATACAAGGGGACTATACCAAAAATGGACGATACACACCGTATTCGCTTACTTATTTACGGACCTAAAATACCTGTAAATTTTGAATTTCAGGCAAATCGGATAAGAATTGAGATGCGAAAACGTGGATGATACTCTGTCAAGCAAACATATATACAAGAAGGAAATCGAGAGACTTAATACAAGGGTGGCCTCAACAAAAAAAATCTGATTCAATCACAAAATTAATTGATACAATTAATTTTTGTATATGTTTTAAAACATTAATTGAGTCAATTACAAATTAATGATAATATTAATTTTCGTGATGATTTTTTTTTCAATTAAAAAACGGTGTTGAGTCTGTGTATACCATATCATGGATTGATATACACATATTATTTTACCTTTTTAGGACTTTAAAAATACTTCTAATTTTGATTTCAGGCAAATCGGATAAAAATTGAAGTGCCAAAAAGTGAACTGATACCGTCAGATCTTGAAGTTTGCAGTGTCTAGAAGCCCTAGAAATAAAATCGGGGAACCCATATTTGGAATGGCAAAACAATAAAACAAAATTTTCTAAAAATTTCTTAAAATTTTATTTCTATAGAAAATTTTCTCAAAATTTTACTTCTATGGAAAATTTTCTCAAAATGTTACTTCTATGGAAATTTTTCAAATTTACTTCTATAGAAAATTTTATCAAAATTTTATTTCTATTTTTTTTATAGAAATTTTATTTCTATAGAACATTTTGTCAAAATTTTATTTTATAGGAATCTTTGTCAAAATTTTATTTCTAATGTTTTTTCAAATTTTCTTCATATAGAAATTTGTCAAATTTTATTTCTATAGAAAATTTTGTTAACTTTTATTTCCATAGAAAATTTTGGATGTTACAAACTGAATGGCAAACAATAACACAAAAAATTTCCTAAAACTTTCTCAAAATTTTAAAAAAAAATCTCAAAATTCTATTTCTACAGAAAATTTTCTCAAAATTTTACTTCCATGAAAAATTTTCTCAAATTTATTTCTATAGAAAATTATCTCAAAATTTTATTTCTATTTATTTTTATAGAATATTTTGTGAGCATTTTATTTCTGTAGAACATTTTGTCAAAATTTTATTTCTATAGGAAATCTAGTCAAAAAATTTTGTTAAAATTTTCATTCATATATACCAAATTTTTGTCAAAATTTTATTTCTATAGAAAATTTTGTCAAATTTTATTTCTATAGAAAATCTTTCGACATTTTATTTCTATAGAAAATTTTGTCAAAATTTTATTTCTATGGAAATTTTTCAAAAGTTTATAAAGAAAATTTTGTGAAAATTTTATTTTATAGAGCATTTTCTTCAAATTTTTATTCTATAAGAAATTCGTCAAAATTTTATTTATATAGAAACTTTGTCAAATTTATTTCATTCGTTTTATTTTGTTTATTGTTGTTTATTTTTTTCATCTTTGTTGTTGTGTTTTGATTTCAAGCATAAAACATGCATGACTAAACTTACAATTGTATAGTTAAACCTTTGGGTTTAGTTGAACGGCTCTGAATTTTTACCGATAATTGGTTGATGTTTTTGCCTCAGGGCTGTGGATCGAGCCAATTTTGCTCGACTCCGACTCCGACTCCAGCATTTTTCTCAGCTCGACTCCGACTCCGACCCGGGGAGTCGAACTCCGGCGTAATATAACTAGATTTCATTTTAATCACCACTAATTTGTATTTCTATTGTGGGCGTACGTAAGTGGACGATATAAAGTATCGTGGTGCAAAAAAGATCTTAATTTCACATAGATGCCAATTTGAATTCTATATTTCAAATTATATGGCAATGTTGTTAAAAAATAAAACTAATGAGTATAAAGTACCCATCATAATATGAGAATACCAACAGTATAGTTATTGTGACCAAAATTATTTGATACTATTTCAAAATCTTAATTTGTGCCGAGCTATATAAAGGTATATTTCCATATGCATGAATATTGAATTCTTGAAGACAAACATTTGTATATACTTTTCTTGACAAAATCTTATGTACTTAAGAATTTAAACTGCTAACGTTATTGGGACGGTAGACACTCAATTTTTAAGCGAAAATAAAATGAAGGAAAGTCTAAAGTCGGGCGGGGCCGATATAATTATTACTGCTTTTTTTTGGCCACAACTTTGTATTTGGATCTACATTTTTGATAAAATCTCAAATCAGACGTTCTACAAAAACTCGGGCAATATCTTGAAAATATTTATATTGTTTAGACAATTCGCCAAAAATGCTATTTATGATTTCATTCATTGAAAAAATTTGAAAATTTGAGTATTTCTTACCAAGCTTTCGATCTTAGCAGCCAATTTTTTTGCAAAATTGTATGCCTGAATACAATTGGAAATTTTTGTGTAGTAAATAAAATTTTTGCAAAATTTCTATATAGAAATAAAATTTTGGAAAATTTTCTAAGTAACACAATTCTTGACTAATTGTCTATAGAAAATATAAATTTTGGCAACGATTTTCTATAGAAATCAAATCTTGGGACCAAATTATATAGAAATACAATTGTGAATAAATTTTGTAGAAGAAATAGGACATTTGGCAAATATTTTTATAGAAAAAAGTTTGAAAAAATTATAAAATAGCAAATACAATTTAAAAAAATTTTGTAGCAACCAAAATTTTGCAAAATTTCTTATAGAAATAAAATTCTTGCAAAATATTCGATATAAACACATTTTGACTAGATCTTTCTATAGAAGCTAAAAATTTTCGGACAAATTTATAAGAGACAAAATAATTTCTTAATTAATAAAATTTAGGGAATACATTTATAGCATGAGATCAGTGAGATCAGCAAGAAAAATGAGAATTGCTATAGAATAAGAATTTTTGACCAATTTCTTCTAAAACTAAAACTTTTACCCAAAAATTATCAAATTAAAACACGAATTTTAGAAAATTTTTTGTTGTAGTAAATAAAATCTTGCAAAAGATATTCTACAGAAACAAAATTTTTGAGCTAAATTTTCTATGAGAAATTAAAATTCTTGACAAGATTTTCTACATAAAAAAAATCTATTACAATAAGAATTTTGGCACAAATTTTCTATAGAAATACAATTTTGACTTAATTTTATTAGAATAAATTATCATAGAAACTAAAAATTTAAAAAAACAAAGATTTTGGTGTAACAACAAATTTTGCAAAATTTTCATAGAAATAAATTTTAAAATTTCTTATATAGAGAACTAAATTTTGACCTCAATTTTCTTAAGAAACTAAAATTTTGACTAAATTTTCTATAAAAATGAAAACTTATTGACTAAATTTCTATAGAAAATCAAGTAAAGAAAGTCTAAAAGTCGGGCTGGGGCCGACCTATATTATTACCTGCCACCACTTTGTAGATCTAGATATTTTCGTACCATATCCATCCGTCAGTGTGGTTGGGGGCTATATTATAAAGGTTTGTTCCCAAATTAATTACATTTAACAAGTTCTAAGGGAATCTAAAATTTTAAGTGACAACTTTTCGCAATATTTGTCATTAGGATATATGATTTATCGCTCGATATATATTTTATTAGATAGTTTAGGAAATTAGAGTTCTTTTTTACAACTTTTCGGACCTAAGCACAGTGGGATGAACAAGGAAAATGTTGGGTATTTTGACCCATTTTTTGTCGAATCAGCAAAAAACAAATTATATGAAAGCATATATCTAAATATCGTGAACCCGATCGTCAACCAATTTTTGGCACGCAGTAGCTACAATGCTAATTCTTACTCCTGTGCACAACATTTCAACTAAATTCGAGTTAAAATTGCCTCTGTGGTCATTATGAAGCTGCTAAATCCGGGCGAAAGCATATATGGGAGATAGTCGTATCCTAAGATTCTGAACCGATTTTCAACCAAATTTGGACCACATAGCTACAATGCCTATTCTACTCCTGTGCAAACATTCAAACTTTAAATCGGAGTGGAAAAATTGCCTCTTGTGGTCATATATGAGTGTAAAATCGGCGGAAAGCTATATATTGGAGCTATATCTAAATCTGAACGCGATTTTCAGACCAAATTTGGCACGCATAGCTACAATGATAATTCTTACTCCCTGTGCAACAATTTCAAACTAAATACGGAGCAAAAAAATTGGCCTCTGTGGTCACTATGACGTGTAAATCGGGCCGAAGCTATTATATGGGCGGAGCTATATCTAAATCTGAACCGATTTCAAACAAATTTGGGCACGCATAGCTATCCAATGCTTATTCATCTCGGCTGCAAAATTTTCAACCACAAATGGCGCGGTATAAAAACTCTGGCTTCTGTGGGACCGTATTAGTCCATATCGGCGAAAGATATAATTATGGCGAGCTATATCTAAATCTGAAACGCGATTTCAATAAAATTTGGCACTCATTGGAACATAAGACTAATTTGTTCTTCTGTGCCAATATTTTTTAACTAATCTAAGCAGTAAAACTCGTGGCTTCTGCGGGCCAATAATAAGTCCTATCCGGTGCTCGATAATAGTATATTATGGAGGACGTATATCCTAAATCTGAACCTTTCTTCCAAAATCGAATATTGGGATCGTATTCTGAGCCAAAAAATTACTGCTGTCCAATTTGGGAGTCGATTGGATCTATAAACTGCGACCTTTAGACTTTGATTACAAAATGTGTTCACGAAGACGCGACATCGCTATATCGACTCAAGAGCCCTCCCTGAGCATTTGCCAAAGACACCATGTATCTATTCTG
>PGFW01056779.1:8529-19864 GCA_003123925.1 Haematobia irritans | reverse complement strand
GATGATTTATTTCTTTGTCGTATGTTTATTTTATTCTAAAACCCGCAAGTGAAGACATTTGCCCATTTGTAAGTTCTGTGTGTGTGTGATGAATGTGTGATAAATACATTTCCCATGCTGAGAGTAACCCTATCCGCCTTTTTGCTTATATTCAGTTCAATACATTCACTCTTGGTAATCCTAATCCCTTTTCCATAGAAAATGCCTTATTTAATTCACAGTTCCTTTAAGTAAGTACAATTTTATTTCTTACTTTGTTGTTTGAGTTATGGCTTTGTACCGTATGTGTATGTGTGTGACTGAGATGTATGGTTGTGTAATTGTAGAGGGAGAATTGATAAGGCCTGGCTGGTTTCTAACATACTTATGGCATTAGTAGATATAGCAGGTGCCTGAACTGACTGGCTGGCTGGATGATACGGACGGTGGGGAATAGGAGAGGCATTGAAAAGTAAAGCTAAAGTTCTAGCGATGTCTAATTCCATTCTTCAAGAGTTTCTTTGTTGGGGAAGGGGGGTGGGGAGTTTCGCTTGGTTGTGTGTTTCCTTTGTTAAGTGTTTCAAAATGTGAGGTGATGAGTTCCTCATGTTGCGATTTTTAAATAAGTTTTCTCAAGCATATCCCAGCAAGTTTGTGGCAACTATTGTTGTTTAATAATAGAAATTAATTCTCTATGCTTTGTTTTGTTTTCTTATTGTTTCTGACATTCTTTAAATTTTATTTCGGCCCACTTACTTGGGCTTAATAAGTCTTTTGTTATGCTTGCTCGATAAAATATTTAATAATCAATTACGAGGTTTTTGGCGAAGGCAAAAAGATGATAACAAGACATTCTTTTTGGGGAAAACCAAAGTTTTAAATACGTGGGCCTCACCGGCTGATATTAAAAGTATAGCTATGGGATATTATCGTAGTGTAAAATAATTCGTTGAAGGTTAATTACAAGTCAGGCTAGTTGGAACTGACTTTTTATTTTTAAACTCTGATGAAGGTGGAAGTTTCGCGAATTCGCATAAAAAAAAACAAGTAAAGGAAAGTCTAGAAGAATCGGTTCGGGGCGACTATATTATACGCCTGGCACCACTTTGGTAGATCAAAACTAAATTTTTCGATACATATCAGCACCGTCAAATGTGTGAGGTGCTATTTATATGAGTTTGTCCCAAATATCATACATTTAAATATGCACTCGATCTGGACAGAATTTGATTAGACCCTTGCTACAAAAATCTATAGAACTCAAAATTTTAAGTCGGCTAATGCACTAGGGTGGAAACAATGTTAGTAAATAAATATGGATAAGCGTTTAAATCTGAAGCAATTTAAGAAACTTCGAAAAAGTTTAATTTATGATTTATCGGGCTCGATATATATGTATTAGAAGTTTAGGAAAATTAGAGTCATTTTTACAACTTTCGAACTAAGCAGATGGCGATTTTACAAGGAAAATGTTGGTATTTGACGGGCATTTTTGTCGAAATCAGAAAACATCTATAATGGAGTCTATATCTAAATCTGAACCCAATTTCAACCAAATTGTCGCACGCATAGCAACAATGGCTTATTCTACTTCCCTGTGCAAAAATTTCAACTAAATCGGAGCATAAAAATTGCCTTTGTGTCATGATAGTGTAAATGGGCGAAACTATAATATGGGAGCTTATATCTAACTCCTGAACCGATTTCAACCAAAATTGGCTCGGCATACTACAATGCTCATCTACTCCCCTTGCAAAATTTCAAGCCAAAGTTGGGGTAAAACTCTGGCTTTGGACGTATTAGTCCATATCGGCGAAAGAATATATGGGAGCTTATAATTAAATCTGAAGCGATTTCAATAAAATTTGGCACATTGACTATCAGTATTAATTGTTTCTTCTTATGCAAAATTTTAAGGCAAATTAGAGTTTAAACTCTGGCTTCTGCGGCCATATAGAGTCCATATCAGGCGAAATATTATATATGGAGCTATTATCTTAAATCTGAACCGATTTCTTCCAAATCAATAGGGATTCTATTCTGAGCCAAACACATATTTGTGCCAATTTGAAGTCGATTTGACTAAAACTCGGACCTAGACTTTGATTTACATAAAAATGTGTTCACGACAGACGGAAAATCGCTATATCGACTCACGAGCCCACCCCTGAGCATTTTGGCCAAAGACACCATGTGTCTATCTCGTCTCCTACTGGGTGTTTGCAACATATGCACTAAACTATAATACCTGTTCCACAGTGTGGAGGCAGGGATAAAAAAATGTTAAATATAATTCACCCAGACCTAATCATCAAATAGCGTGCACGCCATGTGATCAAATGAAAAGTCATAACGCCTTCAAGACTTATGGGGGAGAGCTAACAGAGGGCATCGAACTAAACTGGGGCTATATTTAAAAAACAAAAATATTGATCATCACTTGTAGAACAATTCTTATTGGCCCACTTTCTAAAAAGGGCAATGATGCAATAGACTCTACGTAACTTTATGTATTTCAGAAAATGTTCTTAGTGTCATTATATACTCCAATCATACTCCGCTCAGGTCCTTCCATTGCCTCATAATATTTCTCCACTAGGAGAAATTGCTCAACGAACACTGTTAACAATAAGTGATAAATTATGTCAAGGTTAGTCGTTTGAGTATGTGTAGGTGAAATAAATAATGGAAAAACACATGAAAAATTTGTACAGCAATTCAATCACCCCTATCAATTAAATTTTCCTATTCTTTCAAATACCGATCATAGTTTACATTCGTTTTTATAGACCTTCTTTCCTGACATTCACATTAATTCATATTGTCATTTTCGATTAACGAAGAGTGAGTGAGCATATGTGAAACTACGAGGTAAACTCCAACCACGAAGATTACATAGAGGCGATGTAAAACTTGATTTGCTTTGACATCATTGGTCACACATGTCACTGCAAGTAATTGTCTTTATGACTTATTCATTATTTAATAAGTTTAAATTTTTTTTAAAAGGAATATTGTGGCGAAAGATAGATTATCATTTAAACAATTTTATTAAATAATTAAATAAAAATTTTTAAATTTAAATTGAACAATTTTATTAAGAATTAAATAAAAAATTTTATTGGGAATTTAAAGAAACAAACTAAAACAAAAAAAATATTTAACTTTTGATTTTAGTTATTATGTGTAGATGTAATTTAAATGTAATTTTTATACTAATTTTCTATAGTAATTTTAATTGTAATTTAAATTAATAATTTTAATTTAATTATAAAGTACAGTACTAAAATTATATTTAAAAATAAAACCTTAGAACTAAAACTAAATATAAATTAAAAACGAAAATAAAACTTAATATAGAATAAATTAAAATTAACCCTACGATGGTGGTAAGGTCCCCTGAGTATTTTGAACTTTATTCAGGCAATAATTCTGTCTTTTATATTGATCTCAGCTTCCTGTTACTACTTAGTACAAGGTAGTCAATAAACGATCATAAATCTAAGATGAGGTAAATAATAGAGATACGAAATAATTAAAGTCAACAACTTCCAAAGGACGAAAAAAATAAAATTAAAGTTCATTTTAATTTTTTGATACTTCGTTTTATTTAACCTTGTGTTTTATTTAACTAAGTGCCGCTTTACACGTGCGGATTATTATAGCGGATGGAAATATTTTAAATTTATTTTTATACCCACGCACCATAAGAATGGTGGCGGGTGGTATAATAAGTTTGTCATTCCTTTGTAAAACAATAGAAATATCGATTTCCGACTATATAAAGTATATATATTCTTGATGCAGAGAGAAAATTCTAAGACGATATAGACAGATGTCCGTCTGTCTGTCTTGTCTGTTTGTTGTAGATCACGAATAGCAGTCCTTCAAAATGAATGCAATCCTTCTGGAATTTTGCACAAACTCGTCTTTTGTTCCTGCAGGCAGGTCAAGTTCGATAAGATGGTCTATATCGGTCCAGGTTTTGATATATCGCCATATAAACCGACCTCGCCGAATTTGGGTCTTGGGTCTATATAGAAATCGTAGTTTTATCCAAATTTACTTGGAAATTGGAAATCTAAGGGTATTGTATGAGCCACAAATACGTGTGCCAAAAATTTGTGAGTAATCGTCGCATATTTTAGTATAGCCTCCATAAAACGATCTCCGCGATTTAATCTCCTTGGGTTTCTAGAACCGAGTTCTTATCTGATTTTGCCTGAAATTGTAAATATTCTGGCTATTTAGCTCACAAAAACGTGTATCGGATTAAGTTTTTTATCGGTCCATATTTGTAATACCTCCAGTATAGACCGAACTTCACTTCTGAGGGTGTAGAAGGCGCACTGATCAATGAACAATTTGCTTGGAAACTCAATGTAAAATTTCCAGATTTTTACCTTATACAGAATTAAAGATTTGACAAAACCAAGACATTATTTTATAATTTTTCTTGCAGGCAGCTTTACAGAGAGAGTAGTTTAATGATTCGCTCTAAAACTCCAAAACGAATAAATGGTTCTTATAAATCCAGAATCTGATATAGTCCTCATAAGATCGAAATCTTGTAAATTTATCTTCGGGAAGTGTCCCAAGTCCCTTCAAAAGCCCTCCTGAAATTTCAAAGGAAACCTAATATTTGGTTCATGGTGGTGGGTATTTAGATTCGGCCCGGCCGAAGTTAGTGCTGTATATACTTATTATATATGGGAGCTTAATATCTAAATCTGAACCGATTTCAATCATAATTTGCAAACTGAAACTATATTGCTAATTGTACTCCTAGTGCAAAATTTCAAACCAAAATTGGCCATGAAATCTTCTGGCTCTCTGGGCCATATAAGTTCGCTAATCGGGCGAAAATATAATATGGAAGCTATGATCTAAATCTGAACCGATTTCAAATCAAATTTGGGCTTCCTATTACTATATTACTACCAATTTGTACTCTTGTTGCAAAATTTCAAGCTGCAATCGGGATATAAAACTCTGGCTTCTGGGTCCATATAAGTGCATATCGGGCGAAAAGATATATATGGGACTATATCTAAATCTGAATCGATTTCAACCAAATTTGCACGCCTGATACAAATGCAAATATACTTCCTGTGCAAAAATTTCAACGCAAATGGGCCAAAACTCTGGCTTTTAAGGACCATTATTAGTCCATTATCGGGCTGAAAGATATATATGGCGTGAGCGTTATAATCTAAATCTGAACACGATTTCAATCAAATTTTGCACGGACTGATTATAACACCTAATTGTACGTCCTCGTGCAAAATTTAACAACTAAATTCGGCCAAACATCTGGCTTCTGGGGGCCATAATAAGTCGCATATACGGGGCGAAAGATATATATGGATATATCTAAATCTGAAACCGATACAATCAAATTTAGCACACAGTGACTATACGACTAAGTGTTATGTTTGTACAAAATTTCAAGGCAAATCGTATAAAACTCTGGCTGCTGGGTCCATATTAGTGCATATCGCGAAAGATATATATATATATAATTATGGGAGATATATCTAATCGAACCGATTTTAATCAATGAATTTTGGCACATTGACTATGCGCTAAGTGTTATGTTTGTAAGCAAATTTCAAGGCAATAGCGGTAAAACTCTGGTGCTGGGCCATATTTAGTGCATATCGGGCGAAGATCATATATGGGAGCTATATCTAAATCTTGAATCAACCGATTTCTTCGGCAATAATCAATAAGGGTTCTATTCGCTGATCCCAAATTAGGAACATGTGCTAAATTTGAAAGGCGACTTGGACTTAAATTGCGACCGCCCTAGACTTTGATTCACAAAAAGTGTGTTCACAGACAGACAGCACGGACGGACAGATGGATAGACGGAGCATGGGTTATATATCGACTCCAGGGTACGCCCCTGTAGCATTATTGCCAAAGACACATGTTCTATCGTCGTCTTCTTCTGGTGTTACAAACATAATGCATAACTTATAATAACCTGTTCCACAGTGTGGCGCAGTTAAAAATTACGTTTTAAAATCAATATTGGGTCAAATTGACCCAAGGTGTGGGCACAAGTGGTTAATTTTAATTAACCCTCTACCATAGGATTGGGGGTATGTTAACTTTGTCCATTCAAGTTTGTAACGCATCGAGAAATAGTGCTCCAAGACCCCATAAAGTATATTATATTCTGACGTGGTGAAATTCTGAGTACTATCTGAGGCATGTCGTCCATTCCGTTACGCGTCCGTCCGTCTGTTGAAAATCCGTCTAACTTCGCCGAACGAAACAAAAGCTATTCGACTTGAAACTTGGCACAAGTAAGTTGTTGATGTAGGTCGATGTATTGCAAATGGGCATATCGGTCATTTTACGTATAGCCCCCATAGTAAACGCCCGACGAGCCCTCAAATTTGGGCTTGCGAGGCCTCAAGAGACACAAAGTTTCATCGCGATCCGGGCTGAAATTTATTTACATGGTGTTAGTATTAATATCAATAATTAAGAATTTTACGGGCAAAAATAAAATGGATTATTAAATAAAGATAAAAATTTAGTAAGCAATTTAAAATTAAAGTTAAATAAAATAAAATAAAATAGAAATAAAATAAAATAAAATAAAAAAAAATTTGATTACACGGTGTTAATAATATGGTCTCTAACAACGCATGCTAAAATTTGTCCATATCGGTCATAATTATATTATAGGCCCCCAATATAAACCGATGCACCAGATTTGACCTCCGGAGCATCTTGGAAGACCAAAATTCATGACTGAATTCAAAGGTTGAAATTTTGGTACGTGATGTTAATAATTCGCTCAAACATCCATGGCAAAAAATTGGTCGATATCGGTCATTAATTAAATAGGGTTCCGCATATAAACCGATCCGCAAAGATTGTGATCACTCTCGGAGCATCTTGAAGAGGCAAAATCTTCCCATTCGGTTGAAAATTTGGTACGTGATTGTTAGTATATGGTATCCAACAACCATGCAGGCGAATTGTTCGCTATGCATGTCCAATAATTATATATAGGGCTCCCATATTAACCGATCCCGAGATTTGGGTTTTGCAGCCTCTTGGAGGAGCAAATTTCATCCGAGTGAGTTTGAAATTTGGTGATTATAGTCTTTCGTAGAAGTTTTCTACGCTTAATCCATGGTGAAGGACATAAGATTCGCCCTGGCCGAACTAGCCGTATTTACTTGTTAATGTAATTTTTAATTTCAGAATTTTAATATTAGTATTGATTTTAAATTTTATATTTTAATTGTGGTTTTATTAATTAAATTGAAAATTTTAGATATTAATTCTACTTCTTAATTGTACAATTTTAATATTAAATAAATTTATAATTTGAATTAATATTAAAACTTTTTAATTGCGGGCAATTGGTAATTTTAATTTAAATTTTTAGTTTTTTTTCTCATTTTTAATTTAAAATTTTAATACTAATATACATTTAACATAGTTTAGTCCAATCGACTTCAAATTTGCATCAAAGTTTCTGTTTGAGGCAGAAAAGAACCTATTGACCTTTGGAAAGCAAATCGGTTGCAGATTTAGATATACTCCCGTATTATATCTTTCGCGTCCGATAGTGCACTTATATGGAACAGAACCAAAGTTTTACCACTGATTTTCTTGAAATTTTTCACAAACGTTCACGCTTAAGTTAAGTGTGCAAATTTGATTGAAAATCGTTTCATATATATATTATATATATATATATATATATATATATATATATAATATATATTATATACTATATAATATATTATATATATAATATATATATATTATATATATATATATATATAATATATATAATATATATAATATATATAATATATATATAATATATATATTTCGCCCTCGATTTTCCGTCATTTACCAGCAGAGTGTCAAAGTTGCAGTTCGGTTTACGTGAAATTTTTGGGCAGGGGTAGTAGAAGTAAAGACTTAGGTGCATGTCAAATTTTGAATAAAATCGGTTCAGATTTCGTATAAGCCTTCCATAGTATATGTTTCCGATTGAGCAAAATGGCCAGAAGATACCCACAGATCTTCTTTATAAAATCGTCCACTGCTAAGTCGAAAACTTATAAAGTGAACTCAAATCTTCCTTATTTCTTCTAATACATATCTATCGACGCGATAACTCATATGAATACACTTTTGGGAAGTTGCCCCAAAATAGTTTCAGATTTAAATTGTTTCCCGATATTTTTTTTCTTATGATTGTGATCCACCCAGGGCATTAGCCGACTTAAATTTAAAGTCTATAAATATTTAGGACACATTTGATGGAATTGATAGGATAGTCGAAATGTGGATTCTACGAAAATGGTGCAGGGTATAATATAATGTCGGCCCCGCCGACTCAGACTTTCTTTCACTTGTTTTGTATAACTTAATGTTAATTTTGTATACCAATTTTAATTTCAATATATTTTGATTCATTTCAAATCAATACTTTAAAAAAATATTTTGAATTTAAAAATAAATTTGTAAAAAGAATTAAAATTTTATATAAACAATAAAATGAATATAAATAATTAAGATTTTGCGCAAAAATAAAATGCTTATTAAGAAATAAAATATAAAATTTAAGTAGCTTTAAAATTAAAGTTAAATTAAAAATAAATAAATAAATATAAAAAAATAAAAAAAATTAAAGTTATTATTAAAATAAAATAAAATAAAATAAATAAACTAAAACAAAATTAAATTAAATATAAAATTCGAAAATTGACATTAAAATAAATTTTTAATTAAATTAGACTAATAATTAGAAATTAGTTAATTTAAATTTATATAAAAGTAAATAATTTAAAAAAAAAAACAGTTTCTCTGAAACATTTTATCATATAAAATTCTAAAACATTTATCGAAAAGGCCTGAACATTTACTTTGAGTTTTTGGTTATATCTTAAAAAATAAATCAATTATTCTCTGGAAAAATAAACTGAAGCGTTCAGCAAGGTTCTTGAATTAAGAGTTTTAATAAGTATCATTTAAAATAAAATACATTTTGAAAATCTCAATGGGCACTTAATGGGCATATTCTTGCTAATTTGAATTGCTATGCAATGCTCTTCACTTCAATATTGTCCTCGTCGTATGTTGTACAAAAGGTTACACAAAATCTGGTATTGTATCCGTTAGAGGCTTGTCTACACGACTTTTCCTACAAAGAGAAGGAGAGAGAGAGTCAATATGTATATACACCACAACACCTCACCATTACACACGTGTAGCAGCCATGATCCTATTGCAATCGTCTCATTGGATGTGTTTAAAATATTTATATCACACATATCAATTTCCAATTTTATTTTTTGATGAAAAAATAAGGATTTTATTTCTAAGCAACAAAACCAAACAAATTCAAATAGGAAGACGGATGCGAAGACTGTGGCAACAGTAAGAAGTAGTGAGCCCAGAGGACTAGATAACAGTTTTTCTATTGTTTGTCTAATTTTTCCAATGCAAGTTGTCCTTTTGTTTTTGTTTTTTTTTCAATTTTATGTTTCTTTCCGTTTTTTTCCCCTTAGAAACGTATCCAATGCAAAATTATTTCCATCTAAAGCCTTTGGCCTTCTGTTAATTCCTTATTACAATTTCTATAGTTGTTTATCCTTATGTGTTTGGCGATTGTCACAAATGCTGACATTGTTACTGTTGGGTGCAAAGAGTGCCTAGGGGCAAACAATTGAGAATTGGAGGAGACTACTGAGTTTCTGGCAAATATCATTTTGCATCTAGAAGATAGAAAAAAAATCTATAGGAGTTTTTTTTTTATTTTGTTTTGAGCATTTCCCAATTGTGCTTACCGTTTTTATGGTTTTCAAGGTGGGTTTTGGTAATCAATCTGTTGATGCCGTTTTTGCCAATAATGTTTTGTCAGACTATTAGCGTGTTCTTAGCAAAAAAAAAGAGGAAATATTTAATATAGGAATTGGTTAAAATCTTATTATGGTAGCTCGCAACTACCTAAAGGATATTTGTGAATAATTGAACTATAGTTTTGTTTAATTGATAAAGGAGGTTGTTTGTAATTCATTAAAATAGGAATTTTAGTTGAATCTTCATTTTGGGGATCCCCCAAGAAATAGAATATTTTCCTTTGGCGCACTTAAAAGATTCATCTCGCACTCATTTTTCATGCGATTCTTGTTTACATACGTGGATTACGCAACAAAGGGCATAAATGAACTTAAATACAAATACAATTTTGCAAAAATTTTCCATTTTAGAATAAAATTTTGGCAAAAATTTTCGTATAGGCATAAATTTTGACAAAATTTTCTTTAGAAAATAAAATTTTCTATATAAATAAAATTTTGCATGCAAAATTTCGATAGAAAGCGTCCATGCTATAACGCAAGCACAACCATACCAGTGCTGGACGCACAAAAGATCCCCTGACAACAAAAATCTGAGGGCATAATGTGAAGTTAGAGCGATATAGTTCTATAGGAACAAAATTTGGAAATATTGTCTAGAAGAAATAAAAGTGTTGAGGCAATATTTTCTATAGAAAATAATATTTTGAAAAGATTTTCTATTGGAAAAAAATCTTTCAAAATGTTCGCATCAAAATAAAATTGTGCAATAAGTTTTTTATAGAAAATAATTTTTTTTTTTTTAACATTTTCTATTGAAAAAAATCTTTCAAAAATCTTCATAATAAATAAAATTTTGTAAAAGATTTTTTATAGAAATAAAATTTTGCAAACTTTTTCATAGAAAAAAATTTTAAAAAATATTTCTATTGAAATAAATATTGCAAAAATTTCTAAACAGAAATAAAATTTTTGCAAAATAAAAATTTATAGAAATAAAATTTGAAGAAAAAATTTTTCTATGGAAATAAAATTTTGTAGAAATTTCCATATCGAAATAAAATTTGAAATAAAACTTTTCTATAAAAGTTAAATTATTGACAGAGATTTGATAGAAATAAACATTTCATGCAAACATTTTTTCTATAGAAATAAAATTATACAAAATGTTCTATATAGGAATAAAATTTTTGGCAAAAATTTTCTATAGAAATAAAATTTTTAACAAAATCCTATAGAAATAAAATTTTACATACGTGGATTACGCAAACAATTAAACTCATCTTTTGCTTTCAAATTCTCTATCCATTCTCTCTCCGTCTCACTCTATCTTTGTTTCTCACGTAATCGACTACATCATCAGATGGGCGTAAATCTATGTGAGTATTTGCACATTACAAAAGGCAACAATATACAAATGTAGAACAAATCCAAAAAGTGGTAAACACTACTAGTAAATATTAAATGTAAACGGGAAAAATTAGGAGATCAGTGTATGAAAGGAATGATTT
>PGFW01056751.1:7794-24478 GCA_003123925.1 Haematobia irritans | reverse complement strand
AGCATATACATTTTTGGTATTGCCCAAACCATTTATATGTTTGGATCTCTGGTTACCAAATATATAATATGTTTGAAAGCCATATTGGTCTAAACAATTATATGTTTGGGTAGTCTAAAGTTCCAAACATTTTGTAATTTTGCATTGCAAATCTCAATAAATGTTGTCTTCCAAAAAAACCAATATGTTATTAATGTGAACAATATAATATGCTTTGGAAAGCATTGTTCACCCAAAAAAATTAGTATTGCCTTAAAAAAATTCTCCCAAACAATATTGTGCTCGAAAATTTATTTATATATTTTACAATCATAATGAATTATGAAAATAAACAGGGAATATACATTATTATGTTATGCGGACATAAAATTGTTTTTAAATTATAATATGCTTGGATGCAAACATATATTAATTTAGAATATAGCTATAAAACATATAGGTTAGTAGCTTGGGAGCGCCTATTAACAGGAGCGATATTGAATTAAGTTGGTGGTTGTTGCTGTTATACAAAATTTAAGCATTTTATTTTTCTTGGGCCAATTGACTTCAGTACTTGTTTGATCGCATACAAACGTGTGTGGTCGCTGTTCGAGTCCCCGTCCGGCAAAAGTAAAATTAAAATAAAAAAAAATCATACAATTGAATAATTTCTTCTACAATGTTTGCTATTACAGAAAAAGGTGCTAAGAACTAAAAATTCTCGTGGAAGTGAGACAAGATGTGAGGAATATACCAATTAGGCAGAAACACAAAATTTTGAATTCAGGTACGTAAAACCGATTGTTGTAAGCACCTATATTACCTGTTTTATTTTCAATAATTCATTATGATTGTAAATATAGTAAATAAATAATAAAATTTTGAGCACAATATTGTTTGGGGAGAATTTTTTAAGCATAATAATATTTTGGGTGCAAAATGCTTCCAAACATATTTATATGTTCACATAGATAACATATTGTTTTTTGGAACGACAACATTATTGAATTGCATGCAAAAATACAAAATGTTTGAAATTTGACTTACCCAAATCATTATACTTGCTTAGACCAATATGCTTTCAAATGCATATGATATATGGAAGAGATCCAAACATATAAATGTTGGGCAATACCAAAATGGTATTATGCCTTGAAGCCAAAATATGTTTGGAGTATATGTTACAGAAAGCGAATTTTTTGTGAGCGTGTAGGAATTGGCCTATATTTAAGTTGGCAACCGTGACGCTAACCGTCACATCTATTCCCTCGCGTATTTGTACTTTCCACAAAAAATACACTCAAACCAAGTATTCGTCTAGCGCTAATGGTTATATTTACACACGAGCTTGGTTACACACAGCTAAAAAAAACTTAACTTCCTTGTATTTTCAGTTTTGGTATGGGCAGAACTACCTTCTAAATTTCAATCAAAGATGGTTATACGAATTTTGTTGGATGAATAGCAGTATTGGTTGCCACCCTCTTACTAAAGGATACTATTTTACAGGGGGCTATGTATACAGTTATTCCAAAGCCGGGATTCCGTATATATCAGTCTAAATAATTCCGTTAGATTGTTTCTTGCTTTATACTTCTAAATTGGCTGGATATATGTATGAATGCACAATGCCACCAATATTCCCCAATTGGAAATTGGCTTACATTAATACCCTTTTGAAGCGCTGAACATAATGGGAGAATATGTTCATATTTTAGCTCATATTTGCCCTTTCCGGAGATTCAGAAATGTTGGAGTGTATGGGCGCTAAATAATAATCGACTAAAATTGAACGTTTTTAGCCTATATCAGTGGTATCTTTATATGGTCATACCATTTCGATGAATTTGAATCGCATTATCATCGAAAGGATATGCTATGATTGTTTTATGAATTGAGCAGTTTGACCTTCACAATACAATGAAAAATCCCAAATCTACAGAATATTTACGAAGTGAAACCGAAGGTATATGCTTAAGTCAAAATTGGAGAATTTTATTGTGACATATGTGAGCAGATATCCATGGACTATCACACTATAAAGAAATATTTACGAGGGATGTGAAGAAATCTATCCATATTCAAAAAACTACTATCTTTTCAGCAAGTTTGTTGACCCACTCTCACAATGGATTTTTAATTTAACCGAACCAAATCAATATGAATTGATCGTTCACCCAGTGGTACCTCGAGTAATAAAATTTTTCACAATTTACACAAAAATTTTTAGCCCCGCCGGATAGATGCACTCTTAGATGAAAATTGGCTATAAATCCCAACATTTTACGCCAAGTAAGTGAATTGTCTTCACCATCTAATCAATCCAAAACTGATTTTTTCTTTATTGTTTTCCATTAATTAGTATTGGAATTATAAAGTGCTTTCATCCGATCCCCAACTAGAATCAGGTTGCAATGACAAGTGCCTTTTGAATACCATATGCAGTTTGGCCACTTCAGTGTATAATGAAAAGAAACGTTGCAAAGAATTGCAAAATAAATTAAAATCTTCCTTAATTATCTAATTTTAAGTGAGGAAATTGACCTTTGAATATTGCGAATAATAACCCAGTATAAATAGCATTATAGATAAAAACTTATATCATTCTAATTAAGAAGAAAATGATCCCTATTAATTTTTATGTGAATCGTAAAATGAAAAAAGACTGTAGTACAGAAAATCCATTATTTCGGCTTAATATATTTAATATGTAGTATAATAAAGCTTGCAAATGAATCCCATACACCTAATACGAACAATCATTCAATGTTTAATTTCTACTTCTCTGCGAAAATTTCACGTTAAATCGGAAGTAAAAACCTTGCCTCCGTCATATGAGCGAAAGGTTATATAATCTAAATCTTGAACCGATTTCAATCAAATTAGCACACTGAACGCATTCTATCAATTATACTATTTCTGCAAAAAAAAAGTGGCTCGGGCGCCACTGTAACGACGAGTTTCCTCCGGTTGCTGGGGTAAGCTCGCGGAGAAGTGATTCGCCACAAATTTTTATTGTAAAAGAAAGATGACAGAGAGAAACGGAAACATTTTTGGTTCAAACTGTCTCTAAACTTAATGCTAAGGGTATTACAACGGGCCTTCGCTAGCTGAGCCAAGAGACCTAAGTTCTCGCGATATCCGGAACACTTGTCGCAACACGACCTTGGGATAAGTACGTGCGTGAACGGGGCTTCTTCGTGTAACGGCCTGCCTTAGCCACGAGATTGGAACGGGGCCTGCAAGGTCGAGGAGTCAACGGTGCGATGTCATGGTCGGTTACCAACCCTGGTCCCAAAGTGGAGTCAACTATCGTGTGTGGGTTGTAGTCCGTGTCATCGGTCACGACCTGCTTTAAAGCCGTGATCCGGGTGGAGTGAGCATAAGCAAATAAGTCGCGGCGAGTCACGACCTAGCCTAGTCCGTGTGTTAAGCGAAAGGCATGCGGTGGTATAACTGTAACAGGTTGGCTGATAATCCCCGGTCTGACATATAGATGCCGTCGCTAGTATTTTAAATGCATTATTATTTTATCTTAGTACCAACCTTCAAATGATTCGTGTCAAAAATTTATCGTCTGTATAATCAATTAGTTTTTGTGAGGATAGAGCGTCTTTTGCTGAAGCAAACTTTTGTTATTGTAAAAAAGAACGAATTTCGTGTTTTTGATTAAATACTGGTTTTCTGAAGGGAACAAAATACGGTGAAGCAAAAAACGTGCCTTTGATTGAAGAGTTTCCGGGGACTCTGCCGCCAGGGAAATCAACAATAATGATTGGTATGCCAAAGTTTCAAGCGTGGTGAAATGAGCACGGATGGCGTGTGAACGCAGTGAACGCCCCCGAAAGAGGTGGTTACCGACGAAAAATCAAATAAAAATGCCACAAATATGATTTTTTAAATGGACCGCTTTAACAAACTAAAGTTGATCGAGTTATAGCAGAGGCCTAAAGATATCAACAGGAACGTGTCTGGTCATATCATTCATCAATATTTGGATATGCGAAAGTTCCTGTGCAAAATGTTGTGCCGCGCGAGCTCGACATTTGACCAAAAACAACAAAAGTGTTTGATGATTCGTGAAAGCCTGTTTGGCAAAGCTGCTTAACTGAATTACACGCCGAGTTTTTCCGGTCGATATGTGACAATGGAATGGAAACATGGGCTCCATCACTTACACTCAGAGTCCATGACAGTCGGCTGAGTGGACAGCGAACGTGAACCGTCTCCGAAGCGTGGAAAGACTCAGAAATTCCGCTGGCATAGTTAATCGGCCTCTGTTTTTTGGGATGCGCATGGAATAATTTTATCGATTATCTTTAGAAGGAAAAACCATCAAAATTATTGGAGCTTTGAAGTCGAAATGCGCGCAAAAACGGTCCCATATGAAGAAAGAAAAAAAGGTGGTTGTTTTCCACCAAGACAAACGCCCGTAGCCACAAGTCATTTGAGAACGATGGGCCCAAAAAATTAAATGAATTGGGCTTCGAATTGCCTTCCCCACCCACCTATTCTCCAGATCTGAGCCCCCAGCAGACTTCTTTCTTGTTCTCAGACTCAAAAGGATGCTCGCAGGAAAAATTTGGATGCAAATGCAAGAGGTGAATCGCCGAAACTGAGGCCTATTTTGAGGCAAAACCGAAGGGAAGTCTACCAAAATGCGTATCAACATAATTGGAAGGTCGTTATAATCGTTTATTGAAGGACTATGTTGAATAATTAAAAACAATTTGACAAAAAAAGGTTTGTCTTTGCTTAGACCGGGGGACTTATTCAGCCAACCTGCTTAGCACGGTAGATGGAGACTGGAGGCGTGCAAAAAGTCGAGGAGTCTCAACGCTGTGATGTCTGGTCGCGACCTATGTAGAGTCCGTAATTTCAAACGAAAGGAACACGCGAGCGGAACAATCACGGTTGAGTCATGGAGCGCCACGACCGGTTTAAGTCCGTGATTTCAACGAAAGGAACACGCGTGGACAAAATCACGGTGGGTTACGAACTATTTAATGTCCGTGATTTTCATCGAAAGGAACAGGGCGAGAGCAAAGTCATGAGAGTCACGAAAAAAGGCCCTCTAAATTCGCGTTTGGTAAATCACTCAAACAATAAAAAATGGAACAACCCACTGATATTCAGTTCAGCTCACGTTTAATCCAGTGTCCAGTTATCCGCCGTCGCCACTCATACTACAAAAGGAAAAACACAAAATTTTTTTATGAATTGTGTCCGGGGACAACGAGGACACCCGTTACCTGTTACAATATCACCCCTACTTGGCGCGGTGGACGTTCTTTGGCTGATCAGCTGTGGATTGACGGTTGATCAAGATCCGATATCTCTTGTTTCCCAAGAACCATCATCCGCTTAATTGACGGTGGGATCGGTGAATTGGTGCGACCTATGTCTATTAAAAGGCTGGAGAGTGCGAAAGTTCTTCCGGTGTTAAACTATGTGGCAAGTGTATTGCAGTTCTCTCCGTGTGTGTGGACCCCGGGAGTGGTATCAGCGATGGCACTGATTCGAGTTGGCGGGGAGTACATCCCCCGCTGGTCGGGACCGCCAGTCGCGTTCGTCCCTGGCACCTGTCTCATCGGCGCTGGACGAGATCCGCTGCTGAGACAAACCGTTTGGTGACGGTGGGTTCATCGGATGACACGTCGTGTAGTTTCGGGACTCCCGGCGGTGCTACCAAATTACGGAAATGTCCTCCCAAATTTACGGTATTCCGGGTTGGACGATGTGCCTGGTTCTTGGTTTGCTCTACGAGTAGCTGTCTACCCACACCAAATTCGCCTTTTAAACCTGGGGACCGCGTAGAGCTCTAAGCCGCAGATGTCGGGGGTGAGTTTACCGGGGACGGTGTCAGTGGACAGGCCCCGACGGCGGCCGATTTCGGGTAGAGTGTACCCTCATCACCTGTCGGAGCCTGTTGGGTTTTGGTGTGGAAAGATTGGTGCAAGCACGGTTGACGACTTGGTCTGAGAGGCGGGCTGACTTCGCCACGTCTGACTAAAATGGAGATCGTCTCCAAGGTTCGACCGGACGCGGGCGATGGGGTGCTCTGTTTGGTCTCCAGCAAGGATGGGAGACCTAAGACATATATGGATATCTAAATAATGAATAAAACTTTTTTATCAAATTTGGCATGAATAAGCTATGTTATTTCTATCCCTGTCGATTGCAGACTATAAACTGCGACATATTCGCTTTGTCGACCAGAGTTTTCTTTTTCAAATAATTGACCGAGAAGATTCTTTTAAATGCCCACTGTTCAGGACCGTCGCTTCACCCAATGATACCAACAAAACTCATTTTATTTATTATTTCACAAATTTTATTATTGTATTCAATTGTTCGATTTGTTGACCATATTCCAGACCTTAAATATTCCACTCTTTACCAAAACGATAAAGCAAAACTTGTGTTTATTGACGACGTTTTTTGTTTTTGAGAGGTACCACTAATCTATGCATTTGATAAATCGCCAATATGATGTTAATCGATATTATGTATATGTATTATGGTAGTAGTAACTATTTTCGAAAGACCATGATAAATGGACTGGCCTTTGCTTAATCAAATTGAAAATTTTAGTCCGCCTATAGACTCGAAATCAAACAAATCGTTTAACGATGTTGCGGAAATTTGTCTTTATTGCCTTTTTGGGCATTTCTGGTAACGGCCCTTGAGAATTTACAGTGAGTACCAACGGCAATTTTTCCGGACGATGATACAGTTTCTATTCGGCTATTTCAGGTAGGGGATATTAAAAAGCCGAAAACTGATATTATGTGGCAAGTGATATAAATTGTAGTTAAAATAACAAAAAAATAAATAAAAATAATAATACAATGAGATTAAAATTCTGAAGATGGTTTTTAGTGAAATTTATTTTTCTAATGTCTTAAAATAATTCGGACAAGACAAATTCTATAGACTAGTTAGCAGTACTACACAGAAAAAAAGTAAACTATTTTATATGAGAGAATGAACTACCTCGTGCCAAAATTGAACTTAATTCTAACTTTATATTTGAGATTCTTCACAAAGCCTTTATAAAAAATATGTTAAATTTACATTAGATTAAAACTACGGACTTTCTTTCCAGTGTTATCATTGAACAAATGTTTGGGACTTACAATTAAAATTATGTAAATCGATATTTTAACGGCTCGGAATGCACCTCTAACGAAATTCTACCACTCATAAGGAGTGCATTACCGATACGGGGGTCACACTGGGCCAAATATTGGAGAGAAATCGACAAAGGATTCCATTACCACATTTCAGGTATTATTAGCTCATATTGGACATATTACAATATGGTAGGAGTATTATTCCACAAATAGATTGACACTCATTTTGGTGAAATACTTGCCTAGTGCAACCATGTCCAATAAACACTTTTGCGGAAAGTCGAAACTTTCGTACAAAGATAGTTACCGACTTTTTAATTTGGAGAGTTCCGACCGAAGCGTTTTTTTTTGCGAAGCCGATGTTTGGCAAAAAAAAGCCTATAATTCGGCCGAAGCCAAAATGATTATTTCCTTTTATAATTGGACAAATTTGGTGTGTTTAGTTCAATATTATTCATATTTTATTCACAAGGATAAAAACAACAATAAAAGGCGTAATTCCCAGTCCCATGTCTTATAACATTCTTTTAGAACTTAAACAGACGTTTTTAGTATTCAAGAATTCTGTAGTTTGATATTATTAATGACAAAAAAAATTTTTTTAAATTTGTTTTACGCCGTTATCTTATTTTATTATAATGGAAATTTTGTCCAAAATTTCATTTCTATAAGAAAATTTGGTCACAATTTTTCTCCAAAGAAATTTGTCACAATTTTATCTCCTATAGAAAAATGTTCTGTCAACATTATTTCTATAGAAAATTTTGGCAAAATTTTTATTTCTATAGAATAAATTTTGTCAAAAGTTTCTACATTCGATTAAAAATTTGTCAAAATTTTATATCGATAGAAAATTTTGTCAAAATTTTTCCATAGAAAGTGTTGTCAAAATTTTATTTCTATGAAATTTTTGTCAAAATTTTGTTTCTATAGAAATTTTGTCAAAATATTTTCTGCTACTTGCCCAGCAAAAACTATCAAACTAATTATCAGGATAGAAAAATTTTGTCAAAATTTTAAATATCGCATAGAAAATTTTGTCAAATTTTTTCCATAGAAAGTGTTGTCAAAATTTATTTCTATGAAAAATTTTGTCAAAATTTTATTTCTATAGAAAATTTTGTCAAAATTTTATTTCTCTACTTGCAGCAGAAACTATCAACTAATTATCAGAATAAATTCGGACAGTCACTAAACCCAACAGTGAACCACACTTGAAAAACCAAGAAAACAAAACAAAACGATATGAGAAGAAGAGGAAGCAAGCCTTTTCAAAAACAAACCCAGCCAACTGCACTCAAATCGATAATGACCGGTTTGCAAGGAAAAGACATATATTTGTACGAATTTTATGTCGCATAAGCCGGCCTTTTTCGGAAGGTTCAAGTTTGCGTCAACTGTTGGGTTTAGCTGAACTGTTCTGAATTTATTCTGATAATGGTTCCATAGTTTTGCTTGCCAATAGGAGGATGCTGACGAGGAATGTGGTAATTCCGAAACGTTCGCGTCCATCCAACCAATCTTGCACACAGTCTATAGCGGCTTGCCCCAAAATAAATTGGACAAGACATTCTTTTCCTCTGGTTGGCTTAAGCTTACACTTGTAGTTCTAGTCAATGTATGGTTTTAAGCTGGAATCAAAAAAACGAACAAACAATGATTCTAAAGTAAAAAAACCAACATATAAACAAAGCAAAACGACATCGAGAAAATTTATTTCTACTAAATTTTATTTGTCGAAAAAATTTATTTCTACTAGAAATAAAAATGTTATCAAAATTTTATTTTCATAGAAAATGTTGTCAAAATTTTATTTCTATAGAAAATTTTATCAAAAATGGGGATTTCTATAAAAAATTTGGCAAAATTTTATTTCTATTAGAACGATTTTTGTCGAAAATTTTACTTTCTATTAAGAATATTTTGTCAAAATTTTATTTCTATAAGAAAATTTTGTCCAAATCTGTAATTTCTGTTCAGCACCTTTTTGGCTTAAATTTTATTTCTATAAGAAAATTTTGTCAACAATTTTATTCTATAGAAAATTTTGTCAATTTTACTTCTATAGAAATGTTGTCAAAATTTTGTTTCTAATAGAAAATTTTTGTCAAATCTCATTTCTATAGAAAAATTTTGTTCAAAAATTTAGTATCTAGTACAAAAATTTGTCAAATTTTATTTCTATAGAAAATTTTGTTAAAATTGTATATTTCATAGAAAATTTTGTTAAAAATTTTATTTCTATAAGAAAATTTTTGTTCAAATCTTCATTCTATAGAGAAATTTTATCAAAATCTATTTCCTATAAAAATTTTTGCTTTAAAATGTTTTTTTTTTTTATATAGAAAATTTTTTGCAAAATTTTATTTCTATTTAGAATTTTGTCAAAAAATTTTATTTTTTAGAAATTTTGTCCAAATTTTATTTTTATAGAAAATTTTGTTGTGGCAAAATTTATTACTATAGAAAAATTTCTCAAAATTTTATTCTTATAGAAAACTTTGTCAAAATTATTTCTATAGAAATAGTTATTGTCAAATCTTCATTCTATAGAAAATTTTGTCAAAATATTTATGTCTACTAGAAAATTTTGTCAAAAATTTTATTTCTATAGGGACAATTTTGTCAAAATTTTATTTCTATAGAAAAATTTTTATCAAAATTTTATTTCTATAAAAAATTTTGGCAAAATTTTGTATTTCTGTATAGAACATTTTTGTCAAAACTTTTATTTCTATGGAATATTTTGTCAAAATTTTATTTCTATAGAAAATTTTGTCAAAATTTTATTTCTATCCGAAAATGCCTTGTCAAATCTTCATGCTGTAGCCAACTTCTTGTGTTAAATGTTATTTCTATAGAAAATTTTGTCAACATTTTTATTTCTTATAGAAAATTTCTGATCAAAATTTTATTTCTATTAGAAAATTTTTGGTCAAAATCTGTTCTATAGAAAATTCTTGTCAAATCTTCATTTCTTTATAGAAAATTTTGTCAAAATTATATCTATAGACAAATTTTGTCAAAATTTTATGTCTATAGAAAATTTTGTCAAAATTTTATTTCTATAGAAAATTTTGTAAAATTGTATTTCTAGTAGAAAAATTTTGATAAAAAATTTTTATTTCTAGAGAAAAATTTGTCAAATCTTCATTTGCTAATAGAAAATTTTAATCAAAAATCTTATTTCTAAAAAAAATTTTGTCAAAAACTTTTCTATATACGAAATTTTTTTCCAAATTTTATTTTCTATAGAAAATTTTGTCCAAAATTTTATTTTTATAGAAAATTTTGTCCATAATTTTATTTTTATACGAAAACTTTGTTCAACAATTTTACTTACTATAGAACAATTTTCTCAAAATTATTTTTATAAAACTTTGGCAAGAATTTTATTTCTATAGAAAGTTTTGTCAAAATCTTCATTTCTATAGAAAAATGTTGTCAAAAATTTTATTTCTACAGAAAATTTTGTCAAAATTTATTGGCTATAGACAATCTTGTAAAAATTTTATTTCATATAAAAAGAAAATTTATCAAAATTTATTTCTATAAAAAAAATTTTGGCAAAATTTATTTCTATAGAACATTTGCAAAATTTTATTTCTATGGAATATTTTGTCAAAATTTTATTTTCATATTAGAAAATTTTGTCAAATCTTCATTCTGCTTAGCAACTTTTGGCTTAAATGTTATTTCTATAAGAAAATTTTGTCAAACATTTTATTATCTATAGAAAATTTTGTCAAAAATTTTATTTCTATAGAATTTTGTCAAAATTCTTGTTTCTATAGAAAATATTTTCGTCAAATCTTCATTCTAATAGAAAATTTTTGTCAAAAATTTTTTATCTATAGAAAATTTTGTCAAAATTTTATGTCTATAGAAAATTTGTCAAAATTTATTTCATAAGAAATTTTGTTAAAATTGTATTTTCTATAGAGAATTTTGTTAAAATTGTATTCTATAGAAAATTTTCGTAAAATTTACTTTCTATAGAAAATTTTTCAAAATCTTCATTTCTATAGAAAATTTTATCAAAATCTTATTTCTATAAAAAATTTGTTCAAACTGTTTTTTATATATTAGAAATTTTTATTCAAAATTTTATTTCTATAGAAAATTTTGTCTCAAAATTTTATTTCTATAGAAAATTTTTTCAAAATTTTAATTTTTATAGAAAATTTTGTCCAAATTTTATTTTATAGAAATTTTTGGTCAAAATTTTATAACTATAGAAAATTATTTCTCAAAATTTTATTTTATAGAAAACTTTGTTCAAAATTTTATTTCTATAGAAAGTTTTGTCAAATCTTCATAATCTTAGAAATATGTTGTCAAAAATTTCTATAGAAAAATTTTGTCAAAATTGTATTTCCTACTCCGACAAATTTTGTTCAAAATTTTATTTCTATAGAGAAAATTTTATCAAAACTTTTATTTCTATAGAAATTTTGTCAAAATTTTATTCTATAGAAATTTTGTCAAAAATTTATTCTTATAGAAAATTGTCAAAATTTATTTTCTAATAGAAAATTTTGTCAAAATTTTATTTCTATAGAAATTTCTTTCAAAATTTTATTTTTAGAAAATTTTGTCAAAATTTATTGCCTATGAGAAAATTTTTGTCAAAATTTTTATTGCTAGTAGAAAAATCTTTCTCAAAAAAATTTTTTTTTATACGAAAATTTTGTCAAAATTTTATTTCTATAGAAAGTTTTGTCAAATTCTTCATTATTCTTATAGAAAATGTTGTCAAAATTTATATTTCTATAAAAATGTTGTTCAATATTTTATATTCTTATTAGAAAATGTTGTCAAAATTTTATTTCTATAGAAAATATTTGCAAAATGTTTATTTCTATAGCAAATGTTTGTCCAAAATTTTATTTCTATAGAAATGATGTTGTCAAATCTTCATTCTGTAGCAAACTTTTGCTTAAATGTTATTTCTATTAGAAAATTTCTGTCACAGTTTTATTTCTATAGAAAATTTTGTCAAATTTTATATCTATAGAAAATTTTGTCAATATTTATTTCTATAGGGAAAATTGTTGTCAAAATTTTATTTCTATAGAAAATTTTGTCAAAATTTTATTTTCTATAGAAATGTTGTCAAAATTTTATTTCTATAGAATTTATTCAACATCTTCATTTTCTATAGAAAATTTTGGGCAAAATTGTTACTCTATAAAAAATTTTGTTCAAATCTTCATTGTTCTATACAACATTTTTTCAAATTTTATTTCTATAAGAAAATTTTGTCAAATTTTATTTCTAATAGAAAATTTTGTCAAAATTTATTTTTATAGAAAATTTGTCAAAAATTTTATTTTTTATAGAAAATTTTGTAAATTTTCATTTGCTATAGAAAATGTTCTCAAAATTTTATTTTTATAGAAAACTTTATCAAAATTTTATTTCAATAGAAAATTTTGTCAAAATTTTATTTCTATAGAAAATTTGTCAAATCTTCATTTCTATAGAAATTTCGTTCAAACATTGTTATTTCTATTAGAAATTTTTGTCAAAATTTTATTTCGTAAGGAAAATTTTGGTAAAAATTTTATTTTCTATAGGAAATTATTGTAAGAAATTTTATTTCTATAAAAATTTATCAAAAAATTTTATTTCTATAGAAAAATAGTCTGTCAAAATTTTATTTCTTATAAAATTTTTGCCGAAATGTTGTCAACATTTTATTTCTATAGAAAATTTTGTCAACATTTTATATCTATAGAAAATTTTGTCAAAATTTTATTTCTATAGAAAATTTTGTCAAAATTTTATTCCTATAGTTGTTTGCCTTTTAACTGGTTGGTAGTTCGTTCGTGGATTAATCAAATATAGATTATCTCATAAAAAAAATATAACAAAACAATTTATATATGCAAACATTAATCGCTTGATATCAAAGAAGTCTGTCAGAATAAAAATATGGAGCTTTGAAAGAAACTTGGTTATCTCTTGACTAAAGTAAATGGCTTGATTTCTGTAGTATTCTCCCCATTACTTTCTGTGATGTTAAACAAGAAGAATTCAATTGGTCGGTAACTATTGATAATGGCAAAGGTCTTTTGACGGCTCCCAAATCTACGGTTCCCAAGAAAACTTCCAATGATTTGACTATTGTACAACTTACCGATATTCACTATGATCCTGAGTATGTCGTGGGCTCTTTGGCTGATTGTGAAGAGGTCATGTGCTGTCGTGAAACACCTGCCAGTGGTATATCCGATGAAGCTAAGGCTGGTTTCTGGAGCGACTACCGTTCTTGTGATTCTCCACTGCATATGATCGAGAATGCCTTCGATAGCATCAAGGAGACAAATGAGAAAATTGATTATACTATATGACTCGGTGATATTGTTGCCACATAAATTTTGGTCCACTAACCAGGAAAGTAATATGGCAATGTATGACGCGAATCATTGATTTAATTGAGAAAAATTCCCAGGCCATTCCTGTATATCCTATTCCGGGTAATCATGAACCCCATCCTCGCTAATCATGTGTATTCCAAATGTTTTGTGGAAAGTCTTATATGATAATTCTCCTCGAAAGAATTGCTGGCAAGAACACGTCGGCCGGCACAACAGATGCCTGGGAGTGGTGAATGGGGTCAAAGAGATTGATAAAACGAATGGCAACACTGGAGGGTCTTGAGCGATTATGATGGGCGAATTTCCATAAATTTTGGGGATATTTTACAGAAAATGGCTTTAAACATTTTTAACCAAATTTTTATTTCTATATAATCAAAATTCTATTTCTATAGACATTTTGTTCAAAATCCTCAATAGAATTTTGTCAAAAATTCATAGAAGATTTTGTCAAAATTTTATTACTATAGAAAATTTTGTCAAAAATTTTATTTCTATAGAAAATTTTGTCAAAATTTTATTCCCATAGAAAATTTTGTCAAAAATTTTATTTCTAGAGAAAATTCTGTCAAAATTTTATTTTTATAGAAAATTTTATCAAAATGTTATTTCTATAGGAAATTTTTTAAAAATTATATTTCTATAGAAATTTTGTTTAAATTTTATTTCTATAGAAAATTTTGTCAACAGTTTATTTCTATATAAAATTTTGTCAAAATTTTATTCCCATAGAAAATTTTGTCAAAAATTTTATTTCTATAGAAAATTTTGTTAAAATTTTATTTCTTAGAAAATTTTATCAAGAATTGTTTTCTATAGGAATTTTTTAAAAGTATTTCTTATAGAAAATTTTGTTTAAATTTTATTTCTATAGAAAATTTTGTTCTAAATTTTATTTCTATAAGAAAAATATTGTCAAATTTTATTTCTATAGGAAATTTTTTAAAAATTATATTTCTATAGAAAATTTTGTTCTAAATTTTTATTTCTATAGAAAATTTTGTCTAAATTTTATTTCTATAGAAAATTTTGTCTAAATTTTATTTCTGTAGAAAATTTTGTCAAAATTTTATTTTTATAGAAAATTTTGTTAACATTTTATTTCTTTAGAAAATTTTGTCAAAAATTTTATTGTATATAGAAATTTTTGTGAAAATGTTATTTATATATAGAAAATTTTATTTCTATCAAAAATGTTGTCAAAATTTTTTTTGTATATAGAAAATTTTGTGAAAATTTCTTAAAAAAATTGTCAAAATTCTATTTCTATATTTTGTCAAAATTTTATTTCTATAGAAAATATTGTCAAAATTTTATTTCTATAGAAAATATTATCAAAATTTTATTTCTATAGAAAATTTTGTCAAAATTCTACTTCTATAGAAAATTCTATTTCTATAGCAAATTTTGCCAAAATTTTATTTCTATAAGAAATTTTGTCAAAATTTTATTTCTATATGGAAAATTTCGTCAAAATTTTTTTTATATAGAAGTTTTTTTTCAAATTTTTATTTCTGTAGAAAATTTTATCAAAATTTTTATTTCTGATAGAATTTACAAGATTTATTCTATCTTAAAATTTATTTCAAAATTTTATTTCTATATAGAAAATTTTGTCAACATTTTATTTCCATATACCAAATTTTTCTCACAATGTTGTCAGAAGTTTATTTCTATAGAAAATGTATGAAGTACTCTGCAAAAATCTACCAAAACATAAAAATTCTACCAATCTACAAACAATAAACCTACCATTTCTTGGTTAGGAATTATACCAACGTGTCCACGTGTCTACAAGGTGACCGAACTCAAATTTTCAATATCTCTAGCATTCTGGAAGAGCAATCTCTTGGAGTTGTGGTTCGAAATCTTTTGATCAATTGCGGCAGCTTGCTTAAAATTGGGATTTGTTTGGGACCGAGAAAATACTGGCAACACTGAGTCGTAAGAACGACAAAGATTAATTGAGAAGCAAGATATTTAACAGACCAATTTCTCATATCCGAACGAATGCTTGCGTTCGGCCTAGGATGGTCCAAAACAGCTGAATTATATTAATTTTTCGGGATATGAGAAAATTTGCTGTACCTTTGTGCTCTTATAAGAGAAAACAAATTGTCAAGATGTTAAGTGGCTATGAGAAAAAGAATTTGTTTTATTTGTCAATTTTTTTCAAAACGAAAGATTCAGAAATTAATTTTTTGGAACTGACACATTTTTTTTTAAAGAGAGATAAGTGGATCATCTAGTATTATTAAGGTCTATGCCCTTTAACCTTTCAAACTTACACTCAATTTTATATTCAATTAATTACGTACTCAGTTTTTTGTTCATTACGTTACTAACAGTTTTTGTTTTTGAAATTATTTGCCATGCAACATTTATATACATTTTTTCCTTTTTAATTTTTGGGAATTCAAATTAATATATTTTTAAACATAAGAATTATTACAGATATTTTATTCGAGCTTATTGGACACGAACAGATTTAAGGGAATTGAACATTCCATTAAGTTTACTGAAAAAGAAAATTGCCAGATAACACACATCTCGCAAGCCGACTATACATATATTATTAGTGTTTGGCCAACTACACATTTCCATAGATCTTTAGGCGAGATCTGGCCGGTGAGATGATTCAATTTTGCGTTCTTTTATGTTATGTTCTTTATGAAATTTACATACGCAGAATTATTTTCCCAATTAACCATTTTTCACCCGCAGACTGGTGCATCATCTTTTCGTATTAACTTATAAGAATCCTTAATTCTTATTTTTAGATTCGATTTGTTACTACCAACTAATGGTACCAAGAGATGGGTTATCTGGACATTTTCAGTAACTTAATGATGTCAATTCCCTTAATCTTCCTGTCCAATAAGCTGAATAAATATTGTAATAACTTCTAGTTTAAATGATTTGGACATTGAACCAGCCTAGCAATTGATATCAGGCTATACATTAAAAATTAATAAGAATTATATTTTATAAATACAAGAAGTTTTAATTCAAAGATTTGAGCAACTTCACCTTCATATCTCAGCTTTCCTCACCTGTATGGATATGTTTTTAGATGCAGGAACACTAATGCTTCAACTTATTACTTGTATTTTTCAACTCATAGATTTGGTCACGAAGAAATTCCAAACAGCATGAACATCTATTGGTTATACGAACATTTATGGA
>PGFW01056742.1:0-12234 GCA_003123925.1 Haematobia irritans | reverse complement strand
AATTAGCCCTTTGAAGGTCAGAAGCCATTTTCAAAGCCTAGAATAAAAATATATTGCCGAAAGTTCGGACGGGACGAATTTTACATACCCACCCAAATAGAATGGGTCAAACGCAGGGATAAGTACTAAAAATGTATGACGAAAAGTAAATAAAAATGTATGAAAAATGTAGTTTTCGAAACTAAAAGGTGCTAAAATTTAAATTTAAAAAACATTTTGTAAAAATACATAATATTTAAATCTAGACCGCTTTGGATATTTTTTTTAGATTTTCTAAAAAAATCTTATTTT
The DNA here is from genome assembly GCA_003123925.1 of Haematobia irritans. Classification (NCBI taxonomy): domain Eukaryota; kingdom Metazoa; phylum Arthropoda; class Insecta; order Diptera; family Muscidae; genus Haematobia; species Haematobia irritans. Next base: position 11,943 of record PGFW01056742.1, on the reverse strand, counting down.
GCTTTTGCCAAAAATTTATTTCCATAGAAAATGTAGTCAAAATTTTATTCCTATAGAAAATTTTTTCAAAATTTTATTCTTACAGAAATGTCAAAATTTTATTTCTGTAGAATATTTTGTCAAAATTTTATTTCTATAGAAAATTTTGTCAAAATGTTATTTCTATATAGAAAATTTTGTAAAAATGTTGTTTCTATATAGAAATTTTGTAAAATAATGTTATTTTCTATATAGAAAATTTTGTCAAAATTTTATCTCTATATAGAAAATTTTGTCAAAATTTTATTTCTATATAGAAAATTTTGTCAAAATATTATTTCTATAGCAAATTTTGTCAAAATTGTATTCTATAGAAATGTTGTCAAAAATTTTATTTCTAATAATAGAAATTTTGAGTTTTTGTTTCTTGCATTCGGAAGAAAATTGAAACAAAACCATCTTCTATTCCTTACTTTAAGAAATTCGTTTGTATCACAATCTCTTATTCCGTGTAATCGTATTTTGGCATTTTGAAAGAGATATGCTTAAATCAGATTTTTTTTTTTAAATGGGCAAGAACTATTTCAACTTGCCAACAACCCCTGTGGAGGATAACATACGTACATATGTATGTCCTTCATCCCATAAGATTTGCTGTTTGTAAATCTATCCAAGTAAGCAATAGCAATGGCACAACAGTTGCTTCAGTGTGTGTGAATGTATGTACATTCACTCTCATCTCTATTTGTAGTTGTATTAACGATGAGGTCATTGAGTTGTATACAAATTGTAATTTATTACATTTTTCTTTAACTATTTATTAAATAATTCTTAAGCTGGCACATTTTTTTTTGCTTTAGCTTCACAGTTTTTCGTTGTTGTTTGTTGGCTACCAAATATCACTAACAGTAACAACAATCAAATGAAATATTGACTTTTTCTGTGGAATTGTTTCTCGTGGGTCTTTGGTTTGTTGGCAGATTTGTGAGGTTGCTGCTTTCTGCTGCCTCTTTCTTTGGCCCGCCCATTATTGAATATTTATGGATACTTTTGTGCTTCCATATTAATCATGTTTATGAGGATATTTCACTGGAGGACTATAAAACAAATGTCTTTTGGTGAAAGTTTTCCAAAGATTATATAAAGGCATACGCCCTGTCATTTGGAAATAGCCTACTGAGATATATGGATCGAACCAAAATAATTTTAATAGTTCTCGGCCTATAAGAATTTGCTTGAGATTAGAGCGAGAAAAAAATGAGCCCTACGCTGTGACTTACAGCAAAGCTAATATTAATAAAAAATTCTCAAGGTCAATTTTTGAGGGCACCAAAGACGACCCAATATTGATATAATATATACACTGAAGAGAAGAGTTTTCTTTTCTGAGGAACGAAATTTTGGACAAGCAAAGTTTTCTTTTGACGCTAATATGATGAGTATATACGCAGTAAGTTCGGTCGGACCGAATCTTAAATACCCACCACCATGAATCAACTATAATAGTTTCAGGGGGGTTTGGTGATAAGTATTTTCCCAAGCAGATCAGTTCAACCAATACGCTTCCCGAAGATAAATGTAAAGATTTCACCTATGAAGACTAGATCAGATTCTGGATTTATAACAGGTTGGCTGATAAGTCCCCGGTAATACACATAGATGGCGTTGCTAGTATTAAATGCATATTATTTTTATACCTTCACCATAGGATGGGGGGTATATTAACTTTATCATTCCGTTTTGTAACACATCGAAAATATTGCCTCCTAAGACCCCATAAAGTATATATATTCTGGGTCTGGTGAAATTCTGAGCCAATCTGAGCATGTCCGCCCGTCCGTCCGTCTGTTGAAATCACGCTAACTTCCGAACGAAACAAGCTATAGACTTGAAACTTGGCGCAAGTAGTTGTTATTGATGTAGGTCAGATGGTATTGAAAATGGGCCATATCGGTCCACTTTTACGTATAGCCCCCATATTAACGGACCCCCAAATTTGGCTTGCAGACCCTCTAAAAGAGACAAATTTCATCCGATCCGGCTGGAATTTGGTACATGGTGTTAGTATATGGTCTCTAACAACCATGCAAAAATTGGTCAACATCGGTCCACAATTATATATAGCCCCATAAAAACCGATCCCACGATTTGGCTTTCTGAGCCTCTAAGAGAAGCAAATTTCATTCGATCCGGCTGAAATTTGGTACATAGTGTTAGTATATGGTCTCTAATGACCATGCAAAAATAGGTCAACATCGGTCCATTATTATATATAGCCCCCATATAAACCGATCCCCAGATTTGGCTTGCGGAGCCTCTAAGAGAAGAAAATTTCATCCGATCTGGCTGAAATTTGATACATGGTGTAAGTATATGGTCTCTAATAACTATGCAAAAATTTGTCTACATCGGTCAATAATTATATATAGCCCCCATATAAACCGATCCCACGATTTGGCTTTCTGAGACTCTAAGAGAAGCAAATTCTCATCGAATCCGGCTGAAATTTGTACATTGGTGTTTAGTATATGGTCTCTATCATGACATGGCAAAAATTGGTCACATTCGGTCATAATTATATATAGCCCCATATAAACGATCCCCCGATTTGGCTTGCGGAGCCTGTAAGATGAAGCAAATTTCATCCTGATCTGGCTGGAAATTCTTGTAACATGTTGTTAGTATATTGTTCTCCAACAACCATGCAAAAATTGGTTCACATCGGTTCATAATTATATATAGCCCCCATATAAACCGATCCCCCGATTTGGCTTGCGGAGCCTCTAAGAGAAGCAAATTTCATCCGATCCGGCTGAAATTTGGTACATGGTGTTAGTATATGGTCTCTAACAACCATGCAAAAATTGGTCCACATCGGTCCATAATTATATATAGCCCCCATATAAACCGATGCCCAGATTTGGCTTGCGAGACCTCTAAGAGAAGCACATTTCATCCGATCCTGCTGAAATTTGGTACATGGTGTTAGTATATGGCCTCTAACAAACAAGCCAAAATTGGTCCACATCGGTCCATAATTATATATAGCCCCCATATAAACCGATCCACCGATTTGGCTTTCGGAGTCTCTAAGAGAAGCAAATTTCATCCGATCCGTCTGAAATTTGGTATATTGTGTTAGTCTCTAATGACCATGCAAAAATTGGTCCACATCGGTGTATAATTATATATAGCTCTATATAAACCGATCGCCAGATTTGACCTCCGGAGCCTTTTGGAAGACCAAAATTCATCGATTCAGTGATATTTGAACTATGCGTACACGAGGTCTGTTAATATATGGCCTCAGCACCATGCAAACATTGGTCGAAATCGGTCCATAATTATTCGTATAGCCCCCATTATAAACAAACGATCCCCAGATTTGACTCCGCGACCCCTTTGCGAAGAGCAAACATTCATCGAATTCGGGTTGAAAATTTCGCGTTACGTGATGTTAGTATATAAGTATCCAACAACCATGCCATGAATTGGTTCATATCAGTTCCATAATTAATGATATAGCCCCCATATAAACCGATCCCCTCTGATCCCGATCTGGTTGAAATTTGGTATGGTGGTTGGTAGTTACATGCATATTTAACAACCATGCCAAAGTGTCCAATTATAGTTCAAATCATATTATAAGCCCCTATATAAACCGATCCCGAGATTTGGTTTTGGAGCCTCTTGGAGGAGTAAATTTCTTCGTAGATCAGTTGAAATTTGGTAACATTGTGCTAGCATATGGCCGCTAACAAACTGACTAAACTAGGTCATACTCGGTCTAATAGTTATATACGATTAGCCCTCACGATAAATCGATGTCCAATCACACACAAAATTGTCAATAGATCAGTTCATAATTGTATATTAGTCCCCATATATGCGACCCATATTTCAATTCTGGCCTCCCTACGTACCGTGTGCAAAACAGTCCATATCGCATTCGTATTATTTGTAGACTTACATTAGGCTTTTTGTTTTAATATAACCACGTGTGGACTAACTCACAATTTAGAAAACGATTTTAGATACCACAAACCAAGTAAATTCGATTGTGTATAACAGCTTTTCGTATAAAGTTTTTCTACCGCAATCCATGGTGGAGGGTACATAAGCATCGGCCTGGCCGAACTTACGCCCGTTATATACTGTTTTTCACTGTGGTGGTAAAAATCCCCTAACAGGATTTAACCGATTTTTCAAATTCAAGCGTTTTTTTAAAGGTCTTTCTTTTTTCTAAAAGTACACTTAGAGATTTTCGAGAATTTGATTTATCAAAGACAGAGCAATAGTAATGTTCTAAAAGTTATCAAACTAAGTTGCGAATTTTCGATCAAGAGTTTTACGTTGGTACAATTAATTAGCAAGCGGGCCTTAACGTTCCAATGGTTCATGGGTTCTCTTCCAGTTTTTCAACGAGTTAGGACTCTGCTTATTAATCGGATGGTCGTTTTCTCATTTGACACAACAACTATGAAATCAGCTAGACTTCAATGGATTAAGAAAGAAAGTCTCACACTTATCTTTATTAACACTGTTTTGAATTGTATACTGTGACTAGCATATGTCCAGGAAATTCAAGATATTTTTAATGTTAATTTTTAAAAAAATCATAATAGGTGGTGTATAAGTTTTTATAGTTTAATTATTGCCCTAAATTAAAATGTTCAAAATTTCAGATTCTGACTGAAGTCATTTAAACAATTTTATTTTGCCAAAGTTTCATCTCCAAAAAAAAAAATCATTTTAATTGCCTATACGAAAATCACGCTACATACATCTCAACTCAATTTTTATGTGATTCAAATTCCAATTTAAATCATGAATGGATAAGAAAATTTTCCTATTTAAATTTTCACTTTACTACACATTTTTTGATTATTTCTGTGTTGGAAGTGTTCACTCGTACAAGAGTATCCTAGAAGATAGGCAAAAGCGGAGGAAAAGGGCCATGAAGCAGCAGGGATGTTACATTGCATTTTCTACTTAGAATTTGTGAAGTTTTCATTTCATTTCAATTGATTTTTTGTTGTTTGTTGTGTTTGGCAGTTTGTTTTCAACATTCATCTCATCGCCCTTGATGTTTAGCTCAAAGTTTAACTCGTTTGTTAAGTTGTCCATCTTGGCATTATTTCTAAGCTGTCTGTTTTGTCTGTCTGTGGGTCTGTCAGCCTACACGATTGTACATGTCATGTAAAAACAATAACACTTTTAAAACACTTTCATCCGGTACATTTGGGCCTCATTCCTCAGCTCGAAATGACACTTCAATACGCCTCATTCCAGCTCTCATAATTTACGAGTATAGAACCCCAAAACATACACACACCACACACACTTGGCATATATTCCTTAAGCTTGAGAAACAGATTATATTGCAGTGTACATTGGATGTGATAGTATGCGTGAGTGTAGTGTTTTTATGCAAAAGTATTCAAGTACATAACTGAAATACAATGGTGACATTTAATTGTAAAAATAGCAAAAATGGAAGGAAACGAAAAAACAACGACATCACAAAAAACAAACAAAAAAATCCCATTCAGGCTACAACAAACAACAACATTAAACAATGTAAGAGTTTTGTGTTAGTATCCTTCTGTTGGCCATAAGACTACAATTCTTTAAATGGAATTAGGTTAGAAGAATATTATAGAGAATGACAGTGCAAGGAGAGGTGATATTCGCGGGAATTTTATGTCTAACTCGATAAATATTGTTAAAAAATTGGAGCCAACAATTCTGGAGCCAGAGAGTTACCATGATGGCATTTTTTTCATTGGACTACTACCTTGCGTATAAAAGGTTATGAATCAAGGTTGCCACAGTTGGTTAGAATTCAACCAAACATGAGTAAATTTTTACTATTTGGTAGATTACTAGAATTCTTAATGATTTGGTAGATTTTGCAAAATATTTCTCTTCGACTAAGAGGTACTTCCCAAAATTTTTATCCAAATAATATTTTGACAACAATTTTCTATAACAATAACATTTTTGAATAAATTTTCTATAGAAATACAATTTTGGACACAAATTTTCATATAGAAAATAAAATTTTCTTATAGAAATAAAATTTTGACAATTTTTTATAAATAAAACAATTTCCAAATTAGAAATAAATTTTCTGAAAAAAATCTTTTACAGACAAAAATTTGACAAAATTTTGTTATTAGAAATATAATTTCGACAAATTTTTACAGAAATAAAATTTGACAAAATTTTGCAATAGTAATGAATTGTTGACAAAATTTTGTATAGAATAAAAATTTATTTATTTATTTATTTATTTATCCCTGCCCCACAACAAGACTTACGACTCTATATTTACTGTACAGCGAATTTTCTATTAAAAAGTATTTCCTCTTAGTTAATTATAATAACAAGTTACGTTAGTTCATATTAAATTAAAGGAAAAATCGAAACAAAAAGATCTAAAAATACAATTAAAGAATTCTTAAGAGAAAATATTATGTAATTTAAAAGGAAACAAACTAAATTTATAAAAATTAATTACAAAAATAATTTAGGTAAAATATTATAATTTAAAAGGAAACAAAACTAATTATAAAATTTAATTACAAAATAATTATTAAATGATTATTAATTATTTAAGACAAAGGAAAAGAAATATATCATATGCTGTTAAGATTACGTTATGATAATAAATTTGAATAATGGGAAAATAATTATGTTTTTGAAATCTAATGTTGTTGCGTTTCGTTGTATGTTTATTGAGGGTAAACATATCCAGACACTTATCGCATTGTGTGAAGAAAATGCCAAGTTGAACCAAGACTTCGATGTCGCCAAAGGAACTAATTTCTTACCCCTGTTTAGACTCGCGAAACGAAGCCTTCTCATATAGGACCTTTAGGTTCGCGTGTATAAATAATTCATATTGAAGCGAACAAAAGTTGTCGGATTTCTCAACAAGTTATCGAATGACACGCCATTAAAGAGTTCCCTGTATCTGGTATATGGGTCAAAAGCGCTCAATTCCATAAACGCTATCTCACAAATATTATTGCTAAACAACATTTGATAAGAATATTCTATAGAAAAAATTGTTGACAACATTTTGTTATAAAAAATTAAAATGATAACCAATATCTATATTTCGACAAATTTTTACAGAAATAAATTTTGACAAAATTGCCTATAGAAATAAAAATTTTTTTTCTATAAAATATTTTATCAATTTTTTTTCTACTAGAAGATATATAGAAAAAAAATGTATCAAAATATTCTATAGAAAAAAAATGTTTGACAACAACAGGTTAAAATAAAATGTTGCAACAAAAAATTTTTATAGAAATATAAATTTTGACAAAATTTTCCTATAGAAATAAAATTTTTGAGAAAATTTATCATATATAAATAAAATGTTACAACATTTTATAGAAATAAAATACAGGAAAAAAAAATGTTTAAATTACATTTTGCCTAAAGAAATGAAATTCTTAACAAAATTTTTTATAGAAAAGAAAAATAGACAAACATTATTAAAATTTAATTTGCAAAAAATGTTTAAAGAAATAAAAAAAAAATTAATAAATTATCTATAAAAATAAAATTTTGACCATATTTTCTATAGAAATAAAGAAATATATAGCAAAAAAATTCGCTGAAAAAAATTATATGTAGTTATAAAATTTTTAGCACAACTTTCTATTACAAATTAAAAGTTTTAAAAAATTTTCTTATTTGAAATAAATTTGACAAAATTTTTTCTATAGATAAACTAAATTTTGAACAAATTTTTTTTACAGGGAAACAAATTTTAAATACATTTCCTATAGAAATGACATTCTTAAACAAAATTTTGTGTTTAGAAAAAAAAACTAGACAAATTTGTTTAAGATATTTAATTTTTGAACAAATTTTCTGTAGTGATCAATTATTGACAAAATTTTCTAAAGACAATATAATATGGACAAAATTCTTTCTTTGGAAATAAAATTTTGATAAAGTTTCTATAGAAATTAAAAATTTTCTACAGAAATTAAAATTTTGAACAAATTTTCTAAACAAATAACAATTTTTGACAAAATTGTACTATTTAGAAATAAAAACGTTTGACAAAATTTTTCTATTAGAATAAAATATTGACAAATTTTTCAACAGAAATAAAATTTTGGCACAAAATTTTCTAGGGAAATACAAACTTTTACAAAATTTTTCTATAGAAAATCGTTGACAAAACTTTTTTATAGAAATAAATTTTTGAAAAATGTTTATATAGAAATAAATTTTAACAAATTTCAATAGAAATAAAATTTTTCACAAAAATTTTGTATAGGAAATACATTTGACAAAAATTTCTATTAGAAAATAAAATTTTGAAAATTAAAACAAAACTTTTTATATTGAAATTTAATTTTTTTTACACATTTTCTTTGGAAATAAAATGTTTGATAAAATTTTTCATATAGAATAAAATTTGGACAAAAATTTTATATAGAAATAAAATTTTGACAAAAATTTTCTATACAAATAAAATTTGACAAATTTTTCAACAGAAATAAAATTTTGACAAAATTTTCTTTGGAAATAAAAATTTTAACCAAATTTTCGATAGAAATAAAATTTTCACAAAATCTTTTATAGAAATAAAATGTTGACAGAATTGTTGAAGGGAAAATTGTTGACAAAACTTTTTATAGAAATAAATCTATAGAAATAAAATTTTGACAAAATTTTCTATAGAAATAAAATTTTAACTAAATTTTCGATAGAAATAAAATTTTCACAAAATTTTGTATAGAAATAAAATGTTGACAGAATTTTTTATAGAAATAAAATTTTTTAAAAATTAAACAAAATTTTAATTAAATTTAATTTTTGACAAAATTTTTACAGAAATAAAATTTTGAAAAAATTTTCTATAGAAATGTAATATTTGCCAATTATTTTTTTCTATTAGAAATAAGAAATGTATAGTAATAACAAAATTGTATTATAGAAACAAAAAATTAAACAAAGCCTTTTTATTGAAATTTAATGTGACAAAATTTTTTACCGAAATAAATATCTTGAATAAATTTTTTCTATAGAATTTAATTTTTGACAATATTATTCTATACCAATAAAAGAAATGTATTGTAATATTGTTTTGACAAAATATACTGTAGTCATTAAAATTTTTATAGAAATAAAAGTTTAATAAATTTTTTTTTGAAAAAAATTGACAAAATTTTCTATAGAAATAAAATGTTGACAAAATTTTTTATAGGAACAAAAATTTTCACTACATCTTCTATAGAAATGAATGAATGAACAAAAATTAAACCAAATTTTTTTAGAAATTAAATTTTGACAAAATTTTTTATAGAAATAAATTTTTCTAGAGATATAAAAAAAATTCTATTGAAATAAATTAATATTCAAAAACGTCTCCATAGAAATAAAATTTGACAAAATTTTCTAAACAACAAAGCGTCATACAAATAAATGCTTCGATAAAATTTCATAAGAAATCAAATTTTAACAAAATTTCTTTTGAAATAAAATCTTTTGAAAAATTTTCTACATGAATAAAAACTTTTGACACAATTTTTCTAAAGAAATGAATTTTTTGACAAAAGTTTGTTATAGAAATTAAAATTTTGAGAAATTTTTTATAGAAATAAAATTATGACAAAATCTATATTAGGAAAAAAATTTTGAATTTAAATTTACAAAGACAAATAAACATTTTGACAAAATTCTTCTTAACAAGAAATCAAAATTTTGACAAAATTTTCAATAGCAAATAAAATGTTTATAAAATTTTCTATAGAATATCAAATTTTCACATAATTTCATATAGAAATAAAATTTAACAATATTTTCTAGAGAGAAATAAAATTTTTTGACAAATTTTCTAAGAGCAAATTAATTTAAACAAAAATTTTCTATAGAAATAAAAGCCTGCAGAAATATAGAAATATTATTTAAACAAAAAAAATCGAAATAACTCAAAAATAAAAATTTGACATTTGCTAAAGAAAAAATAAATTTTGGACAAACTTTGTGTAGCAGAAATAAATGTTGACAAAATTTTCTATAAAAATAAAAATTTGACAACATTTCCTATTAAGAAAATAAAATTTTTAAACAAATTTTCTATGGAAATAAAATTTGACAAAATTTTCTATAGAAAAAAAAATTAACAAAATTTTCTATAGAATAACTTTGGTTATAGAAAAAAACTCTTTGACAAACTGTAAAGAAATTAGAAAAATGACAAAAATGTTTTTAGAGAAACATTAATATTTTGACAAAAACTTACCTTTGGAAAATATTATTTTGACAATAATTTTTCTACAGAAAACAAATTTTGCACAAAATTTTCTATAGAAATAAAATTTTTTGATAAAATTTTCTTTTAGAAATAAAAGTTTTGATAAAATTTTAGAGTAATAACATTTTTTTGACAAAAATTTCTTATAGAAATAAATTTTGCACAAAAATTTATAGAAATAAAATGATTGACAAAATTTTCTATAGAAAAAAAAACTTTTTGACATAAAACTTTGTATAGAAATAATATTTGTTTGACAAAAAATTTTAAAGAAATATAATTTTGCAAACTGTTCTTTGGTAAATAAATTGTTTGACAAAATTTTCTACAGAAAACAAAATTTTTGACCAAAATTTTATCTATAGAAATAAAACTTTAACCAAAATTTTCTCTATAGAAATTTAACATATTGGCCAAAATTTTTCTATAGAAATAACATTTTGACAAAATTTTTCTATAGAAATAAAAAGTTTGGTAAAAATTTTCTAGAGAAATAAAATTTTGACAAATTTTTCTATTAGAAATAAAATATTTACAAAATTTTCTTAAAAATAATATTTTGACAAATTTTTATAGAAGTAAAATTTTGCACAAAATTTGCTATAGAAAAAAATTGACAAACTTGGTTATAGAAATAAAATTGTTGACAAAAATTTTTAGGAATATAATTTTTTGACAAAATTTCCCTTTGCGAAATAAAATTTTGAAAAATTTCTACAGAAAACAAATTTTTGACAAAATTTTACTATAGAAATAAAATTTTTAACAAAATTTTCTATAGAAATAATTATTTTGACAAAACTTTCTATAAGAAAATAAAATGTGACAAAATTTTTTCTTATAGAAATAAAATTTTGACTAAACTTTGTATAGAAATAAATTGTTAGACAAAAAATTTTCTACTATACTATATACATTTGACAAAATTTTTATATAGAAAATAAATTTGACAAGCCTTGTATTAGAAATAAAATTGTTGACAAAATTTCGAAAGAAATAAAATATTGACAAAATTTTCTTTGGAAATAAAAAAATTATTGACAAATTTTTCTACAGAAAAAATTCGTGAAAAATTTTCTATAGAAATAAAATTTTTGACAAAAATTTGAACAAAATTTTTCCATAGGAATACTCTTTAACAATATTTTCTCTAGAAATATTAATTTTGACACAAATGCTTTCCTATCAGGATAAATATTTTATAAAAGTTTTCCATTAGTAATAAAATTTTGATAAAATTTTAATTAGCAAATAAAAATTTTGACATTTTTTCTATAGAAAAAAATTTGCACAAAAAATTTTCTATAGGAAATAAAATTTGCACAAAATTTTCTATAGAAAAGAAAATTTGACTTAAAACTTCGAATAGAAATAATATTGTTGACAAAATTTTCTAATACGAAACTGATAATTTTGACAAAATTTCCTTTGGAAATAAAATTTGACCAAAAAATTTCCTTTGAAAATTAAAAAATTTTGACAAATTTTTCTTAACAAAAAAAAAAAAATGTTTGGTTAAAATTTTCATATAGAAATAAAATTTTGTACCAAAAAAATTTTTTTTCTATAAGAAAAGGAAATTTGACTCTAACTTCGAATAGAAATAAATTGTGACAAAAATTTTTTCGAAAGAAATATAATTTTTTTGACAAAATTTATCTCTCCTCTTTTTT
>PGFW01056739.1:8803-19472 GCA_003123925.1 Haematobia irritans | reverse complement strand
GTTTTACCAGGAATGATATGAATGATTTCGGAGAGCATCAATTACATTCAACATCAGCCGAGCCACCAAAAGATATTTTTTTAATTTGGTTTAGGCCAAATTACAATCAAGTGCTCCTTCTCCTTAAACCAAGATTGGGCAAAAACCAATACAAATAGACGGTTATACGCGAACGAGAATTTTCTAGATAACTACGGTGATTCAATTATTTCATTTTTTTCCTCAGAAAAATTAGATAATTTTCTCAAACATTTTATTTCTATAAAAAATTTTGTTAGAAAATTTATTTCTATAGAAAAGTTTTTGGCTGAGAAATAAGATATATTTCTCCAGCAAAATTTTTTGTCAAAATTTTATATTCTCTAAAAATTTTTGTCAAAATTTTATTTCTCTAAAAAATTTTAGTCAACATTTTATTTCTCTACAAAAATTGTCAAAATTTTATTCTCTAAAAAATTTGCCAACATTTTATTTCAAGGAAATTTTTCAAAAATTTTATTTCTCTAGAAAAAATTTTGTCAAAATGTTTATTTCTATAGAAAAATTTCTTCAAAATTTTATTTTCTATTAAAAAATTTTTCAAAAGTTTATTTCTATAAAATTTTCTCAAATTTTTCATTTCTATAAAAACACTTGTTCAACATTTTATTTCTCTAAAAAATTTTGTCAACATTATTCCATTAGGAAATTTATTCAAAACATTTATTTCTCTTTAGAAATTTTGTCAAAATTTTATTTTTCCATTAGGAATTTTGTCAAAATTTTATTTCCATAGGAATTTTGTCCAAAATTTTATTTCCATAGGACAATTTTGTTTCTATTGCAAAGTGTTGCAAAATCTTACATCTACAGAAAGTTTCTCATAAAAATTTATTTCTCATAGAAGAATTTTCCAATTTATCTATAGAAATTTTTCTCAAAAATTGTATTCTATAAAAACATTTTGTAAAAATTTATTTTCTATAGAAAATTTTGGCTGGAAGAAATAAGATAATTATTGTCAAAATTTTCTTTCTATAGGAAAATTTGATCAAAAATTATCTTTCTTATAGAAATTTTCCTCAAAATTTATTCCTACAGAAATTTGTCTAAATTTATTTCTGTAGAAAAATTATTGTACGATTTTTTATTTCTATAAACAGTTGTGTCAATAATTGTATCTCTAGAGAAAAGTTTGTCAAAATTTTATTTCCATGGAAAATTATTTACAGACAATTTTAAATAGAAAATGTTGTCAAAATGTTATTTTTATAGAAAATTTTCTAAAGATTTTATTTCTACAGAAAATCTTTTCAAAATTTTATTTCTATAGAAAATTTTGTCAAAATTTTATTTCTAGTAGAAAATTTTGTCAAATTTCTATTTCTAAGAAAATTTTCTCAAAAATTTTATTTTCTATAGAAAACTTGTGCCAGTAATTTCTATTTCCATTAGAAAATTTTCTCAAAATTTTATTCCTATAGAAAATATTCTCAAAATCTTCTATGTTCTATAAAACCACTTTGTCAAAATTTTATTCTAATAGAAATTTTCTCAAAATTTTATTTCTATAAAACACCTTTGTCAAAATTTTATTTCTATAAGAAACTTTGTCAAAATTTTTATTCCTAACAGACAAATTTTGTCAATTTATGTTCTGTAGAAAATTTTTTCCGATTTTTATTTCTATAAACAGTTGTGTCAAAATTTTATTCTAGAGAAAAATTTATTGCTCAAAATTATTTCCATGAAAATTATATACAGACAATTTTAAATAAAAATTGTTGTCAAAATGTCTATTTTTTATCAATTTTCTTTTATAAGATTTTATTTCTATAAAAATCTTTTCAAAAATTTTGTCAAAATTTTATTTTATTAGAAATTGTGCGATAATTTTTATTTCCTCATAGAAAATTTTTCTCAAAATTTTATTTCTATAAAACACTTTGTCAGATTTTATTTCTATAGAAAATTTTGTAAAATTTTAATTCTATAAAAATTATGTCAACATTTTATTTTCTGATAGAAAAATTTTATTCAAAATTTTCTTTCTATAGGAAATTTTTTCAAAAATTTCTTTCTGTAGAAAGTCTTATTCAAAATGTTTTTTCTACAGAAATATTGTCAAAATTTATTTCTGGAGAAAATTTTGTCAAAATTTTATTTCTATAGAAATTGTGTCGATAGATTTATTTTCCATAGAAAATTTTTTCTCAAAAATTTTATTTCTATAGAAAGCTTTTCTTAAAATGTTATTTCTAATAAAACACTTTGTCAAAATTTTTTAGTTTTATAGAAAATTTTGTAAAAATTTTCTTCTATAGGAAATTTTTGTAAAACATTTCTTCTGTAGAAGTTTTCTCCTAATTTTTTTCCTACAGAAAAATTTTGTCACAAATTGTATTTCTGGTGAGAAAATTTTGTCAGATTTTTATTCTTAAACAGTTGGTGTCAAAAATTTATTCTAGAGTAAAATTTGTCACAATTTTATTTTTATAGAAAAATTTTCTAAAATTTTATTTCTCTATAGAAAATCTTTCAAATTTTTATTTCTATAGAAAATCTTTTCAAGAATTTATTTCTATAGAAAATTCTTGGTCAAGAATTCTATTTTATGTAGGTAATTTGTTCAAAATGTTTATTTTTTATAGAATTGTGTCATACATTTTATTTCCAAGAAAATTTTCCAAGATTTTATTTGTGCTAGAAAATTCTTTACCAAAATATTTTTGTTCGTAAAATTACATTTTTTTGCTCGACTGCGTTAACCGACCATCTTTGTGCCTACATATTGGCTTTGGGGATTGGCGGTGAAATTGTATTGTAGGGACCTATCAGAATTTAACGGTTTTTCCGCTGTTTTCTTTTTATGAGTTAATTAATTTCGTTTGTTTTTTTTTACTCTTCCGAATTTTTGTCTCCTTTTTATATGCCGCAAAATAAATATAAATATTATACTTGGATGTGGTTGTTTATAGCTGAAACCGCTGCAGTCGATTCCCTTGCATTTATGCAAGGTGTCACAGTTCTATTTCCACGTCATGGATGGTATTTGCCTCAGCGACGTATTGCAATGCAGCTTCAATTGCGCGTACCATGTCATGGGCGCATGTGCTGGCCACCATGTGCCTAGTGAGCGATGCATTGGTGCCATCCCCTGACAGGGAGAGCTTGCCGTATTGCATGCCCATTCATGCGGTGTTGAGTTCACTTTCTCAACCATTAAACTCACGTTAATGATGCATTTTCATAATAGACAATGTCGCATCCGCTTTCTTAGATGTTGATGTGGTTTTCGCTTAGCAAGCACGGAGGATGATTGTGTTTAGCGGCCCCGCTCCATTGACTTTCTGTCTCTCCTCTCCTCCGGATATCGAAACCTGACTCTCAATTAATTCCTTTCGTTGTCCAATAATTCGCGTTTATTTTAATGTTCTATTTTTCCACAACAAGATGATGCACTTTTTCTTTGAGACACTTATATTGCGTTGGGAATTATCAAGAATTTGCAATTAAGTGTCTGTCTGCTAAATTGCGATAAAATGATGTTTCGGTGTATGTCAGCCGCGACAACCAGATAAAACTTTTTCTTTTGAGGTATTCTGGGACAACGAAGGCGGCTAGCCCTCTTGACGACTTGTAATTATCCTTTATGTTCTATGGGAAACTTGCTTCGTGACACTATTTAGCCAACTATTCAAGGAGAACTGATACTTTGTTGGTAAAAAACAAACGAAAACATATTGCGGAAAGATCTTTAATTTCCGTTCCTAGCAATAGTCGAATTACGATCTTCAGGAAATAGAAAATAGAAAAATTAAAATTTCTTACTTTATATAAAATTTCCTATAAAAAATAAATTGGCCGAAATTTGCCAAATGTAAATTCTTAAATTTCAGGATCGTAAATTTCTGATAAATTAAGGACCTAATTGGACATCAAGATACAAAATCGAAAATCTATTTTCCAAAATAACGAATAATTTGGCTCTAACAAAACATATCGTATAGTATATAGATTTTAGACAAAATTTTCTATAGAATAAAATTTTAAAATTTTCTATAGAAATAGAAATTGTACCCAATTTTCTATAAAATAAATTTTCGACAGAATATTCTATAGAAATAGTTTTCTATAAACAAATTTTTTTTATTAAAACTAATATTTCAGAAATTTATATAAAATTTTAATAAAATTTTCTATAGAAATGTAATTTAAAAAAAAATTGTCCAAAAATAAAATGTTCTATAGATATAAAATTTTGACAAAAATCTAGAAAAAAAAATTGGTAAAGAATAACATTTTGAAATTTCTTCTATAGAACTAAGTGCTAAGAATATTTTCCTAAAAATTTTTTTTAGGAAAATAAAATTTGTCAAAATTTTTATAGAAGTAATTTTTTTCAAATTCGCTATAGAAATACAAATTTTGAAATTTCTTGAATATAAATTTGTTAGAAATAAACACTATTATCCAATTTTCTAGCCACCTATTATTACCTGTTATTTTCATATTTTCACTATGATTGTAAATATCATAAATAAATAAATAAATAAAATAAATTTTTTCTATAGAATACAAAATTTTGATAAAATATTTCAATTGAAAGAACAAGTTTTGATAAATTTTCTATGAAATATAATTTTAAAAAAATTGTATATCAATAAAATTTTTATAAGAAATTAAAAATCTTTGACAAAAATTCTCAAAGAAATAAAATTAAGCAAAAATTGCTAAGGAATAACATTTTGAATCTTTTTTATAAGAATCAATGCTAAGAATATTTTTAAAAATTTGTTAAAATTTTGTTGATTTTTTTTTAATTCTCGATTAGAAATAAAATTTTTTACAAGATTTTCTATGAAATAAATTTTTACAAGATTTTCTATAGAAATAAAATGTTTTACACAATTTTCTATTAAAAATAAAATTTTGACAAAATTTTCTATAGAATAAAATTTTGACAAAATTTTCGCTATAGAAAAAAATTTTACAAGATTTCTTATAGAAATAAAATTTTGACAAAAATTTTCTATAGAAATAAATTTTGGAAAAAAAATTTATAGAAATGAAATTTTGACAAAATTTTCTATAGATATAAATTTTCGATAAAAATTTTCTATAAGATATAAAATTTGAACAAAATCTTTTCTACTGATGAAATAAAATTTTGGCAAAACTTCTATAGATATAAAAATGTTGATAAATTTTCTATAATATCAAAATGTTGATAAAATTTTCAGTTAGATATAAAATGTTTGACAAAATTTCTACAGAAATAAAAATGTTGACAAAATTTTCTATTAGAAAAAAATTTTGGGAGCAAGATTTTGTTATAGGCAATAAATTTTTGATAAAAATTTTCTACTAAGATATAAAATTTTTGATAAATTTTCTGATTAGATATAAAAATTTGAACAAACAATGTTCTATAAAAATAAAAATTTTTGGCAAAAATTTTGCTATAGAAATAAAATTTGACAAAATTTTCTTATAGAAATAAATTTTGACGAAATTTTTCTTAAAAATAAAATTTTGACAACATTTTGTTAGCTAGACAATAAAGTTTTGTCGAAGTTTTCTCCTATATAAACAAAATTTTGATAAAATTTTTAATCAAAATAAAATATTGATAAAATTTTTTACAGATTGGTTTTCAAAATTATATTTTAAAAACCAATTTCTATATAAATACAACTTCTTAAAGAAATAAAATTTTTACAAAATTTTCTATAGAAATTAGAAAAAATTTTAATATTCATGGACAAATTCCGTATGCATCTTCTACACCAGCAAAAGACATCTATTGATTGACCTCGAAAGTAATAAATTTTTGGAAAAAGACAAACAAATCACAAAAAAAAAACTACAAAATGGAAGATAGAAGAGACCTCAACAATATTATCCACAACTACGAAATTCATCAAGCACCAAAACAGCTATGTCGGACTCTTGCTATGCTGACAATTTTTCTTGCCCATCGTTTTATTTGGACTTCGCTGATTTAATGGGAAATTCTCTAAGATTTTTTAATAAAACATTATGTGAAAAGATTAGGAAAATTTTGAAAATGGAAAATTATGCGATATTTTGATTGTTGAATACATCCGTTGCACCTTACAGGTGTTGAAATTGTTTGTGAATTAGTATTCGCTAATCTACAGTGAGAGATTTGTTTGGATGTACGGATTATGACCGTTTGCCAATACGGCATCTTTTGAATGGAGGGCAATATTGTGCGGAGCATTGAAGACTTTGGGGGGATGGCGGACTAATTTTTGTTTTATATGCGGCGTTGATAAAAAATAGATACGTGGTAGATGAAATTCGTATATAATATGGGAACGTTTTTCCCAATAAATATTAAGCACTCTTTTATCAGACATAAAACGTTTGACAAAATTTTCTATAGAGATAAGCATTTTGACAAAATTTCTATAGTGTGATAAAATTTTGACAAAATTTTCTATAGAGATAAAATTTTGGGCAACATTTTTTATAGAGGTTTAAAATTTTGACAAAAATTTTCTATAAGAGATAAAATTTTGAACAACATTTTCTATAAGAGATAAAATACTTGACAAAATTTTCTATAAGATTAAAAAGTTTGACAAAATTTTCTATAGAGATAAAATTTGACAAATTTTTCAATAGAGATAACCATTGACAAAGAATTTTTCTTATAGAGATAAATTTTGACAATATTTTCTTACAGAGATGAAATTCTTGACAGAAATTTTCTCTAAAAATACAAAATTTTGACAAAATTTTCTATAGAGATTAAAAGTTTTGACAACTTTTGTATACAGATAAAATTTTGACAAAATTTTCTATAGAGATAAAATTTTGACAAAATTTTCTATAGAGATAAAATTTTGACAACATTTTCTATACAGACTAAAATATATGAACAAAATTTCTCGAGGGAGATACAAGTTTGACAATATTTTCGTTAGAGATAAAATTTTGACAAAAATTTCTATAGAGGACAACATTTTTGATAAAATTTTTCTATAAAAATAAAATTTTGCCAAAATTTTTCTTATAGAGACTTAAAATTTGTATAAGATTTTCTCAAGATATAAAATTTTGACAAATTTTTCTATAGAGATAAAATTTTTTGACAAAATTTTTCTTATAGAGATAAAAATTTTGACAACAAATTTTTCTATAGAGATAAAATGTGACAAATTTTCTATAGAGATCAAAACGTTGACAAAATTTTTAATATAGAGATAACGTTTGGACAACAATTTTCTAAGAGATAAAGTTTTTGACAAAAATTTTCTATAGAGAAAAATGTTGACAAAATTTTCTATAGAGATACAATTTTGACAAAATTTTCTATAGAGATAAAGTTTTGACAAAATTTTCTATAGAGATAAACGTTTGACAAAATTTTCTATAGAGATAACAATTTTGGACAAAATTTTCTATAGAGATAAAATTTTGACAAATTTTTATAGAAATACAATTGACATAAATTTTTCTATAGAGATAAAGTTTTGACAAAATTTTCTATAGAGATTAAACGTTTGACAAATTTTTTATATAGAGATAAACGTTTGACAAAATTTTCTAAGAATAAAAGTTTTGACAAAATTTTTCTATAGAGATAACAAATTTGACAAAGATTTTTCTTATAGAGATTAAAAATTTTGACAAAAATTTTAACTCAGAGCTTAAGTTTTGACAAAATTTTCTATAGAGATTAGAAATTTTGGAGCAAAATCTTTCTAGTAGAAACTAACATTTTGTACCATTTTCTACAGAAGTAAATTTCTGACAAAATTTTTCGTATCAGAGATAAAATTTGTTGACCAAAATTCTTGTCTATAGAGATAAGAATTTTAGCAAAATTTTCTATAGAGCATAAGAATTTCGACAAAATTTTTGCTATCAGAGATAAAGATTTGTGACGAAAAAATTTCTTATAGAGATGAAAATTTGACAAGAAGATTGTCGTATGAGAGATAAAATTTTGACAAGCATTTTTCTATAGAAGATAACAAGTTTTGACAAAAATTTCTACTAGCAGATCAAAATTTTGACAAAATTTTCTGTAGATAACATCTGGAAAAATTTTCGATAGAGAAATAAAATTTTTGACAAAATTTTCGATTAGAAATAAGAAATTTTGACAAAATTTTCTATAGAGTTAATTTTGACAAAATTTTCTATAGAGATAAGAATTTGACAATTTTCGATAGGGATAGATTTTGACAAAGTTTTCTATAGAAATAGAATTTTGACAAATTTTGCTATAGAAATAAAGTTGTGACAAAATTTTCTATAGAAGATAAAATTTTGAAAAAATTTTCTATAGAAATAACATTTTGACAAAATTTTCTACAGAGATAAAATTTTTTTGACAAAATTTTTTCTATAGAAATAATATTTGACAACATTTTCTATTAGAGATAAAAATTTTTTTGACAAATTTTGCTACCAGAGATAAAATTTTGGACAAAAATATTTCTATAGAAATAATTATATTTGACAACAATTTTCTATAGAGAATAAAAGTTTGACAAATTTTGCTATAGAAATAAAAATTTTGACAAATTTTTCTATAGAGATAAATTTTTGACAAACACTTTCTATAAAAATAAAATTTTGACAAAAATATTCTTTCTATAGAGATAAAATTTTGCACAAAATTTCTATAGAGATTAAAATTTGACAAATTTTACTAAGAATAAAATTTTCCAGAAATAAAATTTTGACAATATTTTCTATAGAGATAAAATTTTGAAAAAAAATTATATAGAGTACAATTTTTGACAAAATTCTATGTAGATAAAATGTTGACAAATTTTCTATAGAGATAAACGTTTGACAAATTTTCCTATAGAGCATAAAATTTGGGAGCAAACTTTTCTATTGAGATTAAAAATTTTGACAAAATTTTCTATAGAACTAAATTTGGCAAAGATTTGTCTATACCGGATAAAAATTCTTCAACAAAATTTTCTATAGAGATAAAATTTGACAACACTTTTCGATATCATAAAATTTTGACAAAATTTTCTACTGGAGAATAAACTTTTGATAACAATTTTCTTATAGAAGTTAAAATTTGGACCGAATTCTATAGAAGTTAAAATTTTTGGACAATTTTCTATAGAAATAAAATTTTTGACAAATTTTCTGTAGAGCTAAATTTTTGACAAAAATTTTCTATAGGAGATAACAATTTGACAAAAATTTTCGATATCATTAAAATTCTTGACAAGATTTTTATTAGAATAAACTTTTTCTTTAGAGAAAAAATTTTTGACTGAATTTTCTATAGAGTTTAAAATTGTGACAAATTGTCTTATAGAAATAAAAGTTTGGCCTTTGGTTACACTGCAGAGAATTCTTTCTATATCAGTGAAATTCTTATTAATAGGTTCAATAGCTTATCTTCCTGTTCTTAAAAAAATTTAACTTAAGCTTAACACCAAGTTTTGATACAAACCAACATCATAATTTAATATACATTTTTCTCATTGCTTTAATTCCTTTAAAAGTATTAGAAAACATTGCCAAAAAGTTTTGGCCATTTATTTTCACTTCAGGGAGAAAATAAAGGTTCCCATAAAAAAAGGAAACTTTGTAAAAAATAAAAATGAAAAAAACAATAGACTGGCAACAGGGGGGGAGAGTAGAAGCAAACAAACGAGCAAAGCGTTTTGTGTTGCTGACTTCAATAAATTTGGTGTTATTTTAGTCGAAGAAGTTCATTGAACTGCTTTCAGCAGACACTGCTATCAAAATAAAAAAACACTCATCGCCCTACCATTGCCATGCTATTCTTTGTCCCTAGGTCGGCTTTTAAAGCTTATCGTTCCTGGCACATTTTAGTTCTACTAAGCTGCGTTGCCGAGTGTATGAGTGAGTGTGCCGATATTTGTTGAGACTGGCCCTTCTCTGTCCTCCTAAGCGTTGATTTAATTTACACGGCCCCTGTATTTAATGTGTTTTTGATTTACTTACTGATCATGGTTTCCTTGCCATTTTTCCTTTAACAGACGTTGTTTTTTTTTTTGTTTTGCTTGGAAACCGGTACTTTCTCAGTAGAAGCTTAAAACTTTAGATTTGCCATTAGTAAAAGAGTCATCAGCATCGTTCGCAGAAGTCAGGTACAATGGCATGCAGCAGAATCAGCAATAACGCCCAAAACCACCATCACCACCACTACCTCCACCACCATCCACGTCATTACTCAATGTATTCAATGTCTGATGCTTGTTCTATAGCTGGTGGCGTATGTGTCATCCATCAGTAATGCAAAAGGTAAATTCAGCAAACTCCAACCTTCCACCTTGCTGCCAACACAAAAGCGAGACCACTTGAAATTGTCAATAAATCACTATTTGTCAGTTCGTTTAAAAGAAACTCCATCAGAAATGAAAACAAAGGGAATTTAACCAACAAAAAAAGAGAAATATTTGAACTGTTACAAAGGCCATTGCTTACTTGAATTGGGTGGTTGGAAGTTTGATTAGGGAAGAGTGAAACCTTATAGAATTTTTTAAACTTAAAGGCTTACATATTTCTTAAAATAAGTTCCCAATATTGCTATTCTTTAACTTGATAATTTTTATTTGAAATTTTTTCAATAGACCCTGATTTTGGATTTTCCATAAAATTGCTGCTATATTTTACGAAAATATAAAACAAAAAAAATTATTGAGTCAGGGGA
>PGFW01056734.1:0-13309 GCA_003123925.1 Haematobia irritans | reverse complement strand
CCTCCAAACCAATTGACCGATGCGACCAATTTTTGCATTAGCTGTTAGTGACCATGGTATCAAATTTCAACCGGATTCGGGTGAAATTGCTTCCCTTAGAATGCCTCTGCAAGCCAATCGAGAGATACGCGTTTATAAGGGCTGTATATAATTATTGGACCGATGTGGATCAATTTTTCATGTTTTAGAGATCGTATGGTGACACCATGTAACCAAATTTCAAATGAAATTAGCTTTCTCTTAGATTCTTCGCAAGCCAAATTGGAGTCCGTTTATATGGGGGCTATTACGTAAAAAGTGGGACCGATATGGCCCATTTGCCAATTACCATCCGACTACATTCAATAACAACTACTTGTGCAAGTTTTCAAAGTCGATAGCTTATTTCTGTTCAGAACGTTAGCGTTGATTTCAACAAACGGACGGACATGCTTCAGATTCGACTCAGAATTTGCACCACGACCCAAATAATATATAACTTTATGACGTCTTAGAGCAATATTTCGATATGTTACAAACGGAATGACAAAGTTAATATAATATATAAATTATCGATTTTTTATTTCGGTAAGAAATTTTGTCAAAATTTTATTTCTATATAAAATTTTTTACAAAATTTAATTTCTATAGAAAATTTTGTCAAAATTTTATTTCAATTGAAAATTTTGTAAACATTTTATTTCTATATAAAATTTTTGCAAAATCTTATTTTCTATAGAAAATTTTTGCCAAAAATTTTAATTCCTATTACAGTTTTTTTTTTTTTTTGCAAAATTTTTATTTATATAGAAAATTTTTGTCAAAATTTTATTTTTATAGATTTTTTTTTTCAAAATTTTATTTCTATAAAAAATTTTGTCAAAATTTTCTTTTCTTTAAAATTCAGTCTAAAAATTTCTGTTGAAATTTTGTAAAAAGTACCTTTTCGCTCAGAAAAATACCTTTTTTGTACTTTCTTAAAAATTGTATTTTCCATCCCTGGTCCACATTAAACATTATGGTAAAAAAGGGAATATTGCTTTCAAATTTAATATTAGACTCAAAAACTCGTTTATAATTTAAGACAATGGATTACAAAAATATTACAGTGTAAATGAAAAGTAAATTATAAAGGGCATTTGTATGACAAAAATGTGGCACCAAAAATGGTAAAAACAGGAACAAAAAGTATCACAATTGAAAAAATGTGAGAAATTTCTCCAGTAGAAGTGGCCACAACGGTAACACTGTTTCCAAATCTGCCTTAAATTGTTGATGGGCTACGACTATGAATAAAAAGGGACATAGTTATGACAAAAAAATGTAGGCACAAAATATAAAAAAAGTCAAAAAAGTATCATCGCTTTGAAAAAGTCGGGAAATTTGTCAATAAATGGCGCCACGTCCGATCTGCCTTAAAATGTTGGTGGCTACTGACTAGAAAAAGTTACTTACACGTTACCACATTGGTGAACTTCTCTTTATCACTGAGTGCTGCCCGATTCCATGTAGTTCAATGACAAGGGACCTCCTTTTTATAGCCGAGTCCGAACGGCGTTCCACATTCACCAATGTGGCTATCACAATGGACTCAGAATAGTCTAAGTGAGCTGTACATCGGCTGCACCTAACCTAATCTAACCTACTACGACGTTAATAAAATTTATCTTGCAATCCTCTTTTTATCCGGCAGTAAGGTTTTGAGGTTTATAGAATTTCGTATGAATTTGGGGCCCGACTCTTTATTTCGTTTTTGTTGTCATATCTGAGATATTTGTGTAACCCTGTTATTTTACCTATTTTTGATTTAAAAACAATCAATTCATTTTTTTCTTTTTTTTTTGCTTTTCAAAATACAATTAAATCCTACATCAAATTCATTTAGATTCAAGCTTAGCATTTTGTAAAAAAACAATCAAATCATAAATCAGAAGATGGAATTGTTTATTTGATATATAGCAAAGAGACAACAATAACATATTTTTCATAAATTCCATGTAAATTTCATAAATTGTCAAATATATATATTATATGTAAATATTTTCATAATAAAAAGGCATTATTACCATTAAATTATTTGGCTTAAAGGAAAAACTACAGGAACACATGTATATCATATCATACAATTCATATTTTTTTATTCTCTTTTTTTCCCACTTCTACCTTTAAAAACAGTAAACAACTAACATCATAAAAAAAAAATTCAACAAAAATATTCAAACAAAATCAAAATAAACCCTGTTGCCACTAAATTGGTATGACAACCGTAATATGTGAATATTAAGAAAAAAAATTAATAAAAAATAATAAATTGAAAATTTCCTTAACAGGATTTTCAATAATACCTTTATGCACTGATCTGTCTCTATCCTTCACTTCATTACCATTACTCGTTTGCTCGTTTGGGTCTTTATTTCATCTTTCACATCACTTCCCCCTCCACTAAAACATCACTCACATCAACATTTTGGCCGCTTCAAAATCTAAATCGTCTATTAACATTTATTACGTATTCTCATCACAAACAAACAACCTGAAGATTAATTTATATTAATGAAAGTTCGTAATGGAAACAGCCGAGGAAAATCCCCAACGAACAAACTCACCAAGTCACAGTATAGGAGAAAATGATGACTGGAGATGGTCTAACCTTTACCGCCAAATTCATCACGTAAAGTATTAAATGACCCCTTTCTAAAACTAAAAGCTTAAAAAATAATAATAATAAAACTGTGACATATTAAAAACAAAAAAAAATATATTGAGGTTATTTAAAAAACAATTCTATGAAACTTCATTAAACTTCACTAAGTTTTCCGTTTTTTTTTTTGTTATTTACTTTTAATTAATGGTTTATTTAAGACAAAAACTATACTTTCTGTTTATGTTTTTTATTTATTATTTTTCTTTTTTCGTTAATTTTATAAAAAACTGGAGAAAACAAATAAACTTGCATAATGTCCAAGATAACATTCTATTTATATACAATATATTTAAAACTTCTGTCTATCGATTTCTCTATATAAATCTTTTTCTGTCTCTCTTTCGCTGTTTACTTTCACAAAAAAAAAAATATAATAATAAAATATTCAAAATAAATTTCCCCATAATATTTTGAGCTTAAAATTAAAAAAAAATGTATTTCTTTAAATAAAATACCATAATGTTATTATATGGAAATGTTTGAATTTATTCTCCCCTTTAATTTTATTTTTCTTAATTGTCGGTCCCCCTTTTTTGTTTGAATATGCTTATTAATTGTGTTTTTATTTACTGTCTTATTAAACTTAAATAGTTCATTATTTATTATGTATTACATATTTATAAAAAAAAAACTATATAACAAAAATGCCATAGTTTTATTGAAGATCTTTTCATATAATAGATTTTTTAAAGGAAATAAGTTGCGCAAGAAAATTGAAAATTCAACTGAGCATAGTGGATAGAACTAAGGATCTTTGGTTTGTTTTGCTATTATTAGAAAATAATTATAAAAAATTTGTAAAACAATATTTTTATATTAATGATTAATATCAGCACATGTTTGGGAATAGCACGAATAGAAACCACGGAATTTGCTTCTTATTTCTGAGGTGTAATAAATTACAGATGACATTAAGTTATCTTGCTATTTTTTATTACGATTAATTGAATAATTCTCTATATGGCGTTAGAAATGAAATTCAGAGAATATAATTTTTTATTTGGCAATTCGAAAGTGCCACGGCAGACGGCCCAAAAAGGTTAAAAAAAAAAAACTTTCTAACCCTTGAATGTGCATTGTATCTTTTAAGATGACAAACCATATAAAAAATGTTTACGTCTTTAAAATTTTGACGAATTCATTATGATATTAAGTTTGTTTGTGTTTTAATATCCAGCAAAAAAAGATCCTTCCAAGAAAGTAGTTTGGACTCCGAATCTGAGATCCAGTAGTTGCAACTTGGACCATCTCAATGAAATTTTACATGGGCTTGTCATTGGACGGAGTACTCCCTTTTTGGATCCTTTGCTATTGCTTTTAGAAGTTGGCCCTATAGGTTAATTTGAATGAAAGAAATTTAAAAAGAAAAAAAAAATCAACCAATTTCACTTTTTTTCATCCATATGTTTTATTGCACAATTATAATCTAATTTTTACAATTTGAAAAACCTTTTTTCGCTCTGACCAGGGGTTGAACCTGGGTTTGCTGGCACCATAACAGAAAAACTTTGACAAAATTTTCTATAGAAATCAAATGTTGGCAACAATTTTCTATTAGAAATAAAATTTTCACAAAAATTTCACAGAAATAAAATGTGAGAACAATTTCTAGCAAACAAAATTTGCGACGAAAATTTTTTTATAGAAATAGAAATGTTGACAAAATTTCTTATAGAATAAAATGTTGACAAAATTTTCTATAGAAATAAAAATGTTGACAAAAATTTTCTATTAGAAATAAAATCGCTTGACAAAATTTCTATAGAAATAAATTTGACAAAAGTTTTTCTATACAAATAAAATTTTGACAAAATTATCTATAAGAAATAAAATTTTTTGACAAATTTTTCTATACAAATAAAATGTTGACAAAATTTTTATAGAAATGCCAAATTGTTGACAAAATTTTCTATAGAAATAAAATGTTGACAAAATTTTCTATAGAAATGAAAAATGAAATGTTGACAAAATTTTCTATAGAAATACAATTTTGAGAAAAAATTTTTACAGAAATAAAATTTTGACAAAATTTTTCTTATCAAAATAAAATTTTGACAAAATTTTCTATTAGAAATAAAATTTTGACAAAATTTTCTATTAGAAATAAAATTTTGACAAAATTTTATAAGAAAACTAAAATTTGACAAAATTTTCTATAGAAATAAATTTTGAGAAAATTTGCTATAGAAACAAAAAATTTTGAGAAAAATTTTTTATAGAAATAAAATTTTGAAAAAAATTTTTTAATATAGAGAATAAAATTTGACTTTTATAGAAATTAAATTTTATTAAAAATTTCTATAAGAATTAAAATTTTTTAAAAAATTTTCTATAGAAATTGAATTTTTAGAAAAATGTTCTATAGAAATAAAATTTTGACCAAATTTTCTATAGAATAAAATTTTTTGACCAATTGTCTATAGAAATAAAATTTGACAAAATTTTCTATAAGAAATAAAATGTTGACAAAATATTTCTATAGCGAATAAAATTTTTCTAATAGTAAATAAAATTTTGACAAACATTTTTATTAAAGAAATAACAATTTTTTAAAAAATATCTATTTTGACAAAATTTTCATATAAGAAATAAAATTTTGACAAAATTTTTATATAGAAATAAAATTTGACAAAATTTTCTATAGAAATAAAATTGTTGAGAACATTTGCTATAGAAACAAAATTTTGAGAAAAATTTTTTATAGAAATAAAATTTTGACAAAATTTTTATAATTAGAAATAAAATTTTTGACATTTTTTATAGAAATTAAATTTTTAAAAAATTTTCTATAAGAATTAAATTTTTAAAATATTTTCTATAGAAATTAAATTTTTAAAAAATGTTCTATAGAAATAAAAATTTTGACAAAATTTTCTATAGAAATTTAAAAATTTGACAAAATTTCTATAGAAATAAAAATTTTGCAAAATTTTTCTATAGAAATAAAAATGTTGACCAAATTTTCTATAAGAAATAAAATTTTGACCAAAATTTTCTATAGAAATAAAAATTTTGACAAAAATTTTTTCTATAGAAAATAAAATGTTTGACAAATTTCTATAGAATAAAATTTTTCTATAGAAATTAAAATTTTTGACAAAATTTTTATAAAGAAATAAAGTTTTTAAAAAATATCTATAGGAATAAAATTTTGACAAAATTTTCTATAGAAATAAAATTTTGACAAAATTTTTCTATAGAAATAAAATTTTGACAAAATTTTCTATAGAAATAAGATTTTGACAAAATGTTTATACAGAAATAAAATTTTGACAAAATTTTCTATAGTAATAAATTTTGAGAACATTTGCTATAGAAACAAAATTTTTATAGAAATAAAATTTTTAGAACAATTTGCCTATAGTAGAAAACAAATTTTGAGAAAAAAGTTTTTTATAGCAATAAAGAAATTTTGGACAAATTTTTATATTAGAAATAAAATTTTTGACATTTTTTATAGAAAGTTAATCTTTACAAAATTTTCTATAGAATTAAATTTTAAAAAATTGTTATAGAAATTAAAATTTTTGCGACCAACTTTCTTATAGAAATAAAATTTTGACAAAAATTTTCGTATAGAAAATAAAATTTTGACAAAAATTTTCTATAGAAATAAAATTTTTGACAAAATTTTTTACTAAGAAATAAAAATGGTTGACAAACATTTTTCTATAGAAATAAAATTTTGACAAAATTTTCTATAGAAATAAAATTTTTGACAAAAGTTTTCTTATTAGAATAAAATTTTTGACAAATTTTTATAGAAAATAAAATTTGACAAAATTTTCTATTTAGAGTAAAATGTTGAAACTCACAACAGTCAAACCCATCCAAACCCAAAAACTAATTTTCTATAAGAAATAAAATTTGGCCAAAAATTGTTCTATAGAAATAAAATTTGAGAAATTTTCTATAAAACAAAATTTTGAATGAAACATTTTTTTACTAGAAATAAAATGTTGACAAAAATGTTCTATAGAAACAAAATTTTGAGAAAAATTTTTTACAGAAATTAAATTTTTAAAAAATTTTCTATAGAAATAAAATTTTGACCAAATTTTCTATAGAAATAAAATTGCTTGCCAACTATTCTATTAGAATAAAATATTGAACAAAATCTTTCTATGGAAATTAAAATTTTGACAAATTTTCTATAGAAATAAAATTTTTGACAAAATTTCTATCGAAATAAAATTTTGACAAAATTTCTTATTAGAAATAAAATTTTGAGAACAAATTTGCTATAGGAACAAAAATTTTTAGAAAAATGTTTTATTAGAAATAAAAATTGACATTTTTTATAGAAAATTAAATTTTTAAAAAATGTTTCTACTAGAATTTAACATTTTTAAAAAAATTTTCTATAGAAATTTTCTATAGAATTATAGAGTAAAAGTTGACAAAATTTTCTATTAGAAATAAATTTTGGCAAAATTTCTATAGAATAAAATTTTTGACAAAAGTTTCTATAGAAAATAAGAAATTTTGACAAAATTTTCTATAGAAATAAAAGTTTTTGACAAAATTTTCCTATTAAGGAGTAAAATTTGACAAATTTTCTATAGCAAAAATTTGGCAAAATTTTATATAGAAATAAAATTTTGAGAAACATTTTCTATAGAAAACAAAATTTTTGAGAAAACATTTTTTATTAGAAATAAAAATGTGACAAATTTTCGCTATTAGAAACAAAATTTTGAGAAAAATTTTTTTAGCAGAAATTAAATTTTTTAAAAAATTTTCTATAGAAATAAAATTTACCAAATTTTCTATAGAGAAATAAAATTGTTTGCCAAAACTATTCTATAGAATAAAATATTGACAAAATTTTCTATGGAAATAAAATTTTGACAAAATTTTCTATAGAAATAAAATTTTGACAAAATTTTTCTATCGAAATAAAATTTTGACAAAATTTTCTATAGAAATACAATTTTGACAAAATTTTTTATATAGAAATAAAATTTTGACAAAATTTTTATATAGAAATAAAATTTTGACAAAATTTTCTATAGAAATAAAATTTTGAGAACATTTGCTATAGGAACAAAATTTTTAGAAAAATGTTTTATAGAAATAAAATTTTGACATTTTTTATAGAAATTAAATTTTTAAAAAATTTTCTATAGGAATTAAATTTTTAAAAAATTTTCTATAGAAATAAAATTTTGACCAAATTTTCTATAGAAATAAAATTTTGACCAAATTTTCTATAGAAATAAAATTGAATGAATGAAATTTGCTTGTCTTAGAGGATCCGCAAACCAAAATCATGGGGATTCGGCTTTTATATGGGGGCTATATAATAAATATGTCCAATCCATTATCGACAATTTTGCATGGTTGTTAGAGGACCATACTACTCACATCATGTACCAAATTTCAGCCAGATCGTATGAATATGCACGTACTTTATAGGCTCCGCAAGCCAAATCTGGGGGTCCGTTTATATGCGGCGTATATGTAGAAAGTGGACCGATATGGCATTCAAATTACCATCCGACCTACATCATAACAACTACTTATGCAAGGTTTCAGAGTCGATAGCTTGTTACGTTCGGAAGTTAGCGTGATTTTCAAACAGACGGACGGTTGGACGACGTACGACGGACATGTTCAGATCGACTTTCAGGATTTCACCACGAAACCAGGAAATATATATATACTTTATGGGCGTCTTAGAGCAATATTTCGATGTGTTACAAAACCGGAATTGACAAAGTTAATATACCCCCCATCCTATGGTGAAGGTAATAAAAAACCATTCACTTTTTAATTAACTTAGTCTTCCGAAGTTTGATTAAAAAACGCTTAATTGTATCAATCAACTTCATATCACATTTTAATTCTAAAAATATTTTGGTGATATTTTTTTTCGGTGTTATTCACGTACAAACAAATTGTCACGTTTTAAAAATCAAATTTAAAAAGTTGATGCCTTAATTCCAAAAATCCTAAAATAAAATCAAATCCTCAAAATTAAGTCTTAATCTATATCTAAAGTATTTTCATCTTAAATCTAAAGATTCAAAATTTCAGTTATTTCAGGTTGATTTCTTTATTATGAAAAATGTGTTATCTTACTTAAGTGATAAATCTGCCTTATATCCAAAGACATACGACATTAAATTGAGTGGCGCAAATTTTCAAAATTTGTGTCCAATTGAAATGTCTTCAATCAGACGAAATGGGATTAGCATCAATTAAAAAATTAATTGAAAGTTCAAGTAAAAAAATAATTGATCCAATTAAAAAAAAAATTGATACTATTAATTTTTTGGTGATTGATTTTGTATTTCAATTAAAAAATTTGTTGAATCACTAAAATTTTTAATTGAATATTTTTTAAAACCCAATTAAGACTTTAATTGGAAACATTTTCGTGAATTTTTTTCTGTGTAAAACAACCAAAACAGATTAAATACCCCTTAAATCTTTCCACTTTGCTCAGTTGTTGGTGTTGTCGTTGTGAATGATTATGAGAGATTAATTTTCCGGTTTTGCCATTTCAATGATTCAGTAGAGATTCATAAATCAATTTGGGACGCGATTCAAATTTAAAGTCTATTTAAAAAATTATTCTTTTATATTATTTCTATATATTTCATCTAGTTAGTCATAACTCTTTTTAAGTTTCATATAAAAATAAGTCGATTAGGCTCTTTATGATTTGAGAATATTTTTTATAAATTAAAAAAAAAAAAAACAAACAAACCAAAAAAACTTAACTATTTCTTTTTTTCATTTATTTGTATTCTTCTACTCGAAAAAAAAACGAAAACATAAAAAAATGTAATAAAAATTTTTAAATAATATGTACAACAAACAAAACATAAAACAAATGAACAAATGAATCCGTATATCGACTCAACATATACAAAATTAATAATTTATACATATGTATATTGTATATATATATATATGCATATATGTATAAACAAAAAAATATTTGATGAATTTACATCAATTATAACAAAAAATATACAAAAAAATCTCTACATTGCTGATCAATAAATAAATACGTGGCGCTACATTGCAAAAAAAAACACATCTATTATACACTCACAAAACATACACACACACAATTCAATGCCATAACGACAGCGGATTCTGATCGTGCCAATAATAATTCACTTATTGCCCACATACAAAATCTACCCGGGTTTGATGCTTCAAAAGCTCGCATTGTACAACATTATGCCACACCATCTTCACGTGAACGGAGTACCAGTGAGAGTCCTGAAAAATTACTTTCACCTGATCCTCCGATAGGTCCCACAGCGGCCGAATTAATACTGCCCTGGCGCAGGGATCGTTCCTATCAGAGCATTGGTAAATGCCGCATCCTAATGTTTTTTTTTAACATTTTCTATTTCTCAATATATATTTACTATATCTTTTTTCCGTCCACATAAATACATTTTTATATATATAAAACAAAAAATTGAAAACATATGATTTGCATACAATTTTTTTTTGATTTTTACACTTTTAACTCTCTGTAAAAAATAATAACGAACGGAATATTGTTTTGATTAAATTGCAAATTAAATCGAAAATCTCGTAACTCATAGATTCATATAATAACCGCAAAAATACATTTCATTGTTATACATTCAAAGAATAATATTACATATTTGGCAAACTTTTAGATAAAAATAGTCGTTTTTAGAAGATGACATTTTGTAATAGAAATTTCTATGTAGTGGCGTTCCAAGTTCCATGGCACTTTTTAAAATTTTTTTTTTATTTATTTATTTTTTTTTTAATTTTTCTTTAAGTAATATGGTTGATTTAGCATTTTAAAGATTGAAATTGGTATACATGAGATATTTTAATTGAGATATTTTAATTGTGTACTTATGCTGCGTATAAGTGTTATGAATTCAATGGACTATATGCCGTATGAGTTATATAAATTAGTTATTATTCATGGCAATAATACGACATGAGGTCCATATGAGACCTCATTTTTTCAAATATCTATCGCTGGATCCACTTGTCGTCACCAGTAACGAGGCGATGTAAAAAATCTATCCTTTGTTGCCTTTGAAGCAGCTGTTTGCACGTTTCCCGGAAATGCTGTTTTATTCCCGATGGGTATATCCAGATCTCCGTTATCTGCTTTTAGATTTTTTTTACTGTTTGATTGATTGGTAGAATTCTTTGGTAGAATGTTTTGATAGATTTTGCAAAAAAGTCCTCTCCAACTAAGACGTACTTAATTTTTATATAGAAATAATAGTAATTTTGACAAAATTTTCTATAGAAATAACATTTTGACAAAATTTCTGTAGAAATAAAATTTTTGAAAAAAATTTTCTATAGAAATAAAATTTTGCAAAAAATTTTCTATAAAAATAAAATTTGCAAAAATTTTCTATAAAAATAAAATTTTGACAATATTTTCTATAGAAATAAAATTTTGACAATATTTTTTATAGAAATAAAATTTTGACAAAATTTTCTATGAAAATAAAATTGTTAGAAAATTTTCTATAGAAATAAAATTTTGACAAAATTTTCTATAGAAATAAGATTGTGAGAAAATTTTCTATAGCCATAAAATTTTGACAAAATTTTCTATAAATTCAATATATTTAAAATTTTGAATTTTCGTGTTTGGTCATACTATCATTGTCCATTGAGAGTAAGTTCTCTCTTTTTGTAGAAGTTTGAAATTTCCCTTGTTGGTAAAATAGTCAAAACATTTAAAATTCGACAAATTTACAATTCAGGGAGATATCATAATATAATATTTAAAATACTGGTATAAACTTTTAAACTAAAATAATATAACATTTCTTTCACACATTTTTTTATGCTAACCATAAAAAATTGATCATAAACTTTAAAATAAGATTTTTTAAATTCGGTACATTTTTGCTAAAATTTTCTTAAAATTTTGATAGATTATATATGTTATGGCAACCGTGACTATGGGACGAATGATATATTTTAATATATCATTTTTGTACTTGCGTAGCTATATTAATTCAATGGACTATGTGATGTATGAGTTATATAAATAAGATGCTATTCATGTCAATGAAGTCCATATATTATTGACATGAAGTCCATATATTATTGAATTTTTAAAATTTTATTCTCGTAAGTTGATTAATTTTGCTGAACTCATAATGGGGACTATGTCAGATTATGGGGACTATATCACCATTTTTATACATTGTGTGATCATAGTATTATTATTGTCAAGAGAGCTTAGATAGAAGAAGTTGTGTCCCTTGATTGTTTATTACAAATACTAATCGTTTTAGAATTTCTTCCCTCATTCGGCCATGCTCTTGATGTCCGTTTGGAGGATTTTCTGTAGAAAAACAAAAACTTTCGACTTTGAGAAAATTCGTACATAATTGAATATGGATGGTATGTATCTTCCGATCTGGGTTGACATAATAAACTCATTTCCTATGCCTTCGTCAAGCATTGTCAACTTAACCTCCATAAATAGGGTACAGCGATGCTTCATCTTTGCCTTTGGTTGAAAAATATATTCTCTTGAGGCCTGCAGAATAGTTTAGAAACAAAGAAGTCATACCTGATAAAATCAGGAGAATAAGATAGATGGGAAAACCGTTCGTAGGCCTATTAGACCAATGGCCATGGTGCTTCGAGAGTACATTTTCTTAAAGTGACAAATCGAATCAATAATTCAGCCCAGTACAGTCCTTTGATAGTTTTATTTTTCGATATGGATCTTGTCTAGTAACTCACACACCTTGTGAATCTCGTCGACAACTT
The DNA here is from genome assembly GCA_003123925.1 of Haematobia irritans. Lineage (NCBI taxonomy): Eukaryota > Metazoa > Arthropoda > Insecta > Diptera > Muscidae > Haematobia > Haematobia irritans. The sequence continues at coordinate 864 of PGFW01056734.1, read as the reverse complement.
TCTCAGGCCAAAATATTCATGCAGGATATGATTAGATCGAAAGATTTTTATTTTAGCTATCTATCAGATAGACTCACACGGTAATCTGCCAATACCATATACTCGTAGTTTGGTTTTAGTCATAATGTGATTGAAGTTGTGACTCAATTAGGTTAAAGTAAAGTTAGATAGACAAAAACCAAAATGGAATCTATGGCGTATGATATATTTTAATTATATGCCCATGTTGCGTATAAGCGATGTGAAATCAGTAGACTACTTGGCGTATGAGTTATATGGCGTATGATCATATAACAAAACGTTATTATTTGACGAATGTTATATCCAAGATTATAATGGGGATCTCAAATAATGTCAGCGTAAATTATTTCGACAATTTATGGTCCTTGACCATATAGAAATAGCAATTTTTCTGAAAAAATGAGATCTCAAGATATTTTAAGCCTAAAAACAAATATATATAAACATATATAACGTGTTTTGAAGTTTTTGATTTTTTTTTCAATAGAAAAATGTTATTTTTATAAAATAAATTGTCTAAATTTTATTTCTATAGAAATTTAAAAAAAAATATAAAAATTTTGTCAAAATTTTATTTCCATCAAAAATTTTCACAAAATTTTATTTCTATAGAAAAAATTTTCAAAATTTTAATTCTATAGAAAAATTTGTCAAAATTTTATTTCTATAAAAATTTTTGTCAAAATTTTACTTCTATAAAAAATTTTCACAAAATTTTATTTTCATAGAAAATTTTTTCGGAATTTATTTCTATAGAAAAAATTGTCAAAATTTTATTTCTTAGAAACATTTGTCAAAATTTTATTTCTAAAGATAATTTTATATTTCTACAGAAATTTCTAT
>PGFW01056723.1:0-10522 GCA_003123925.1 Haematobia irritans | reverse complement strand
TCATGTCTTTAAAATACGAATGCAAATTTGGCTTAGCATAGAAGATGCATTTCTCTATTATTAAATTTTTTTCCTTGTTCAAAAGTCGATAAACTTTTCAATGAAGCCGTATTGTCCTTATAATTAAGTTGTTTGACTTAAAAATGGGTAAGATAACATGAAAGAAAGAATGTTTGGGCTAAGGTCAACTTGACTTTAATAATTCAGAAAAAAATCTTTAAATTTAATGAAATTGTCTTTAAATTTGTTGTCTTTTTGCATCTTGAAAATCCTTCAAATATAGGACATGTTTTTCAACACTTGATTTTAAAGACGTTTTTTACTTGAAACAATCTTTGACCTCATGACAATATTTTTTCAGTGTATATTTATGAACCGGTTTCAATTTGGCTCTCTAACTACGGCGCAAAAATCTATATAGGTTCGTAATTATTTATATACTTACTTTTATACTTATAGAGAAGTCACATCTTTGGCTCGGAATCCATACCAAAATTCTTAAGGAAAAGTTAAAATCTTTGTTTTTGAGTGTAAAATACCTCGTGATTTCCAGGCAAATCAGATAAAAATATAGATATCAAAGAAATCAAATGCGTTTATATCAAAACCTGAACCTTACTAGCTCATCTTCGAACTTGACCTGATGGTAGACAAATATTTTTTGTTTGTTTTTTGGTTCAAATTCTTCTCTTATGTCATTGTTACGTATTAGTCGTGGGTATGGAAGATATGATCTGGATGAATATTTCAGAAGTATTTATACCCTGCGCCACACTGTGAAATAGGGTATTATAAGTTATAAAGTTAGGTAGCTATGTTGCAACACCCAGAAGGAGATGAGATAGACACGTTGTTGTCTTTGGCAAAAAATGCTTCAGGGTGGCTCTTGAGTCGATATAACGCGATGTCCGTCTGTCTTGTGAACACATTTTTGTGCATCAGAAATCTAGATCGCAGTTTAAGTTCAATCGCCTTCAAATTTGGCACAAGTTCCTGTTTTGGGTCAGAATAGAACCTTATTGATATTGGAAGTAATTTGTTCAGATTTAGATATAGCTTCCATATATATCTTTCGCCCGATATGCACTTATATGGACCCATAAGTCAGAGTTTTACCCTGATTTGCTTGAAATTTTGTATGCAAAATTTGATTGAAATCGGTTCAGATTTAGATATAGCTCCCATATATATCTTTCGCCCGATATGCACTAATATGGACCCAACAGCCAGAGTTTTATACCGATTTGCTTGAAATTTTGTACAAACATAACACTTAGTCGTATAGTGAAGTGTGCAAAATGTGCACTTAAAAAAAAGCATACTCGGTTCCAAAGATATTGTCTTTACTTTAAAAAATTTGGTATTGATTCGAAGCCAAAGAAGCGGAGAATACAAGTAAGGCTACTTTTAAGACACAATTCTCTTTTATATTTAGGTTTTGTGTACTTGCTTCTAGGAAGCAAATTTTAATTTTTCGCTTTCTCAGCTTTTTTTTTCATATGCTATCAAAGTCCTTTAAAAACGAGTTAACGGCAACTTTATTTTCCAAATTGGGACTCGACTTCCAGTAGAAATTATGCTATGTTTGAAGTAAAAAACTTCTTTAAAATAAAGTTTTGAAAAACATGTCCTATATTTGAACGATTTTTTGCTTTGTAGTCAAGATGCAAAAAGACAAACAAATTTAAAGGCAATTTCTATAAAATTAAAGATTTTTTTTCTGAATTATTAAAGTCAAGTAGACCTTAGCCTATAAATTTTTTCTTTCATGTTAGATACCCTTTTTAAGTCAAATCACTTAATTATAAGGACAATACGACTTCATTGAAAAAGTTTTATCGACTTTTGGACAAGGAAAAATAACTTTATTTTAGAGAAAAATGCATCTTCTCATGCTAAGCAAAATTTGTATTCGTATTTTAAAGACATGAAATCTTTGACCTCACGACAATATTTTTTTCAGTGTGGACTTACAAAGTGGTGAAGGGTATAATAAAGTCGGCCCCGCCCGACTTTAGACTTTCCTTACTTGTTTTTTACTAGCATTGTGTTCTACCTCAGCGCATTAGCCGACTTAAATGTAAAATCTATAACTATTGCAGAACTCTGTACAGATCTGCTCAGATATACAGAACATATGTGTATGGATTCATATAGCATCCAACACATTGGACGGATTTGATATGGTATAGAAAATGTGGACTTACAAAGTGGTGAAGGGTATAATACAGTCGGCCCCGCCCGAGTTTAGACTTTCCTTACTTGTTTTTTACTAACATAGGGTACCATTCCAGGGCATTAGCTGACTTAAATTTTAAGTCTATAGAATATAAATTTTGTTCAGATGGAGTGAGATGTAAATGTATGTATTTGTGACAAAAACCTCTATATATAGCACCCAACTTGTTGGACGGATTTGATATGGTATTGAAAATGAGGATCTACAAAGTGGTGCAGGGTCGGCCCCGCCCGACTTTAGATTTTTCTTACTTGTCTTTTTATACCCTTCACCACTACTGTGGTACAGGTTTGTGCATTTGTATGTAACGCCAAGAAATAAATAGTCATAGACCCATCTTTAGTATTACCGATCGGCTTAAAAATAAATCTGAGTCGATTTAGCGATGCCGTCTCCGTCTGTCTGTCTGCCCGTCGTCTGTCTGTATATGTAATTTTGTCACAAAGTACAGCTCGCAATTTAAAGTCGGATCGTCCTCAATTTTGGCATGGGGTCTTTCTTCGGGTCAAAGACAATCGCTATTGATTTTGGAAAAAATCGGTTCAGATTTAGATATAGCTGCCATATATATTTATCACCGATTTGATCATAATTCACGTATTTATGAACCGATCTTCTTCAAATTTTGTACATCTTAATTTTTTGTCGGTCACGTAAAACCTGCAAAACATCAGCTAAATCGGTTCAGATTTAGATATAGCTCCCATATATATCTTTCGTCCGATTTGCACTTATATGGCTTCAAAAGCCAGAATTTTACCCAGATTTGCTTCAAATTTAGCACAAGGAGTACGTTTAATAATATGGTTAACTGTGCCAAATTTGGTTGAAATCGATTCAGATTTAGATATAGCTCCCATATATACCTTTCGTCTGATTTGGACTTATATGGCCTCAAAAGCCAGAATTTTACCCTGATTTGCTTTAAATTTAGCACAATGAGTACGTTTAATAATATTGTTAACTGTGCCAAATTTGGTTAAAATCGGTTCAGATTTAGATATAGCTCCCATATATATCTTTCGTCCGATTTGCTCTTATATGGCTTCAAAAGCCAGAATTTTGCCCTGATTGATTCAAAATTTGCACAAAGTGTACGTTTAATAATATGGTTAACTGTGCCAAATTTGGTTGAAATCGGTTCAGATTTAGATATAGCTCCCATATATACCTTTGGCCCGATTTGCACTTATATGCCCTTTAAAGCCAGAATTTTACCCTGATTTGCTTCAAATATTCCAAAAGAAGTGCGTTTAATAGTATGGTTAACTGTGCCAAATTTGTTTGAACTCGGTTCAGATTTAGATATAGGTCCCATATATTATTTTCGTCCGATTTGCACAAAAGCCAGAGTTGAAGCCTGATTTGCTTCAAATTACGCTAGAGTTGAGTAAAATATTTCATATTATAGACCCATTTTCAATGGGAGTTTCCTTCAGTTGACTCGATAGTTTCCACAGAGAATATATTTAGTATGCTTTTTTGATCTAATCAGATTCGTAGTCATATTTCACACTGTAATACCACACTTTTCCACAAAACGGTCGAGTTTTAAATAAAACTTAGGCCGAATAATATAATCACACCACGCACACCCACATATAATGACGAGATTTAACCAATATCCTTGTGAAAGCGCCACTGTAGCAAAAATTTTCAATATTACTTTTTTTTTCCTTGATCTCGAACGATTCTCGCTTCGATAAATCGCAAATATTATTTCGTACAATTGCATTAAAATTGCTCTAGCTTTATATTTCCCATATTTTGTAACTACATTGAAAAAAAGCATACTCGGTTCCAAAGATTTTGTCTTTACTTTAAAAAATTTGGTATTGATTCCGAGCCAAAGAAGCGGGGAATGCAAGTAAGGATACTTTTAAGACACAATTTTCTTTTAAATTTAGTGTGGTGCTGTGTCGTCTTCAGCGTCAAGCAAATTTTAATTTTTCGCTTTCTCAGCTTTTTTTCTTCATATGCTATCAAAGTCCTTTAAAAACGAGTTAACGGCAACTTTATTTTCCAAATTAGGACTCGACTTCCAGTAGAAATTATGCTATGTTTGAAGTAGGTTAGGTTAGGTTAGGTTAAAGTGGCAGCCGATTAAATTCAGGCTCACTTAGACTATTCAGTCCATTGTGATACCACATTAACTAAAAGTACTATTACAATGGGCACTTCTAGTTTTAACCGCTGAACCTTCTTGATTATTTTTCTTTGTTGAACCAACCAGATTGTTCCAAAAATATTAGCAGACTACTTAAGTTAACGTTTCCAGACTCGCCGATCCTAATCTCAACTCATATGCTCCTAAAAGTTCGCTCTGCCCTTTACACCACAAATCAGGACACTCACACAAGAGGGTTAATGATCCTCCGGATATGACAAAAATGTCATTATACTTTCGCGCCAATAGTTTTTGCAAAATCTCCTACAGGCAGCGACGTTATAGCAGATATCAGGAGTGATATCTGACGTCTCGAGAACGTTAGCATATTTAGTGTGCGGTTTAAGATGAAATGGGGCCATATTTGCTTGGTGTCGTTACAAACCTTGCAATTCTCCCATCGAACATTTGCCATCATAACAGCCTTCTCACGCAGCATGAGCTTGCAGGTTGCTAGGGGCATACCAACAAATTCTAGTTCCCCTGGAATATGTAAGGTAGTCCCTAGCCTTGCCAACTCATCCGCTTCGCAGTTCCCCGGTATGTTCCTATGGCCAGGCACCCATCTTTTCGCTATTTGAAGTTCCAGATCATTAGAATATACTCCGAAACCCACTTGTCCATCCAATTTGGAGCCATCAGTGTAGAAATCTATATATTCTTTTTCCCGGGGTCTGTGTGCACCACGCCTCACTGTTGGGGATTAGAGTCTCAAACTTTTTGTCGAAAAGTGGACTCGCCAAAGTGTAATCCACTACGTTAGGCACATCTGACATTATTTTGAGGACAGAACTGTGACCGTAACCTTTTTCCGACCACAGCTGTAGTAAAGTAAAAAACTTCTTTAAAATAAAGTTTTGAAAAACATGTCGTATATTTGAACGATTTTTTGCTTTGTAGTCAAGATGGCAAAAGAGACAAACAAAATTTAAAGAACAATTTCATTTAAATTTAAAGAATTTTTCTGAATCATTTAAAGTCCAAGTTGACCTATACCTAAGACAGTTTTCTTTCATGTTAAGATACCCCAGTTTTTAAGTCAAAATCACTTAATTATAAGACAATAGACTTTCATTGAAAAGTTTATCGACTTTTGGACAATGGAAAATAACTTTAAATTTTAGGAGAAATGCGCTCTCCTATAGCTGAGCCAAATTTGTAATTTCGCTATTTTAAAGACATGAAATCTTTGACGCTCACGACAATATTTGTTTCAGTGTAACATTGTGTTTCATCCCAGGGTGTCAGCCGATTTAAATTTTAATTCTAGAGATTTTATAGAAGTACAAAAAATTGTCTCCATATTGTATATAAATTATATAAATATTCTAAAAAAGCCTTCATAATTAACTCCCACAACAAATTTAAGCGATTTTGAAATGGTAACACAAATTTTTGGTCTACATAGGGGTGAAGGGTATAAAATAGTCCGCCCGTCCGACTTTAGGACTTTACTACTTGTTTTTTTTTTTTTTTTGTTAAAAAAATAGTAAATCACTTCCAAATTCTGACATTCCACATTGTCTTCCAACAAAAGCAAACCACACAAAATTCGTTTGAAATGCATGTAACGGTTAAAAGTGCTCTTTAATGACATTTCTCATATTGACTATGATTCAGCGACGTCATCAATATGACTTGTTTTGGAAATTAGAAATGTAATTCAATTATAAAAGAATAATGAACGGCATTTGAGTATGTTCATATTATGAACATTTAAATGTGTGTGGAACAGGTGTTTTTCATTCGAATCTGTAATGATTCGTATCGAATATCATCAATCCTTTTATTTATCCAATTCAGACAATTTGCGGCTATTGTGATGTGAAAGCTTCTAATTTTGTGTGTGTGTGTGATTGAGGTTCTCTTTACATTTATTTGGTTGTGAGTGTCGTTCGTGTGTTTTTGGCATGTTTGAACATTTGTGTAATTGTGTTGTTTGTTTACTCTGTGTTTGATACACATAATTAATTTTTGTTTACTGTGTATTATGTTAAACATTTTGGGCAGTGGCCACCTTTTACACCCATGTCCATGGGCACAGTGTTCCTGTCTAATGGATGCCACCAACGTCAAGCTACATTTCCAAATGATGTGATCCACTGCACCACTTTTGTAAATGTAGTACCACTATGGCACAGATGGTTTCAGTAGATCACGTGATAATATTTCGTAGGACTTTTGCATAAAACTATCATAATACCGAAAACAAAATCATTTTTTATACCCTAAAACCACTTAGTGGTCAGGTATAATAAGTTTGATCGGCACAAAAATGGTGCCTACCAGAAATATGTGGATTTTAGACCCATAAGACCATAAGATATATACCGATCGACTCAGAATCACGCTCCTTGAGTCAATCTAGCGATTTGGTGTCCGTCGTCCGTCCTCTGTCCACATGTATTTGTTGTTCACAGGATTCCCGGTCGTAATTATTAAGACGATTTTAATGAAATTTGTGTACAGTAAGTTTTTTGGACACCAAGGACAACGCTATTGAATTTGAAGAAATCGCGATCAAATTAGATTATAGCTTCCCATATATATGTATCGCCCGAATTTCGACAAATGGGGTACGTTGCGCGTTTTTTTCACCACGGATCGTCACCAAATTTGCCAAAGGTAATCTTTCCATCGCCCTTCAAGTCTGCAAAATTTTATGCAAATCGGTTTCAGCATTTAGATATAGCACTCATATATATGCTATCGCACGATTTGCCCCAAATCTTGGCCCACAAAACCTTTATTTATCAACCGCATCTTACTCAGTTGCTACAATATAATCTTCTATAGCACTAACTATATGTGCCCAAAAAACTCATCCGAAATCGTTCATCATTTAGCTCATCAGCTCCCCATATATATATGCTATGGCCCGATTTTCCCAAATTTGGCATAAGCACCTTATTATTACCGATCTTACTAAAAGTTGGCTAGTATCCAGTCATCCTATAGGTAACTTACTATATGTGCAAAATTTCACTCCGAATCGGTTCAAAATTTCAGATCTAGCTTCCATATATGTATCGCGGCCGATTTTGAAAAATTTAGCCCCCTAATAACCTTTAAGTTTTGACCATACATAGCAGCCTCATTTCTTTAACTGATCTTACTCAAAATCTTGCACAACGGTCAACCTTTGGTGGCTATTAAATCAAACCCGCAAAATATTCATGCAATTGTCCAGATTTTAGATATAGATTCATATATATGCATCGCTCAAATTTTCCCAGAATTTGGCCATAGAATTCTACTTATTAAACCAATGTTACTCAAATTTCAAATTTTGATGTAGCTAGCCGACTCGTACTTACACGTACTCGTAGCTCTTACTTAAGAATATTGCTCGATCTTTTTACAAATTTGTATTTATTACCCACAGTAAATTTAAACGATTTTCGCTTTTTTAATAATGGGCTCATAGTGGCCATACTAGCTCCGTAGGCGCAATACCAACCACAGCCAGTTTGCCTAGAAGTAGGGGAAAGTTCCCTATATGTAGGGGTTTTTCTAATATTAGCGTCTTGTAGGACGGTAGGGGGGCACAAGTGTTAGGACATTTTCACTCAACGACGATTTGTAATTAATTTTTACATTGTTGTGGCCTCTAGGGAGGATATTAGAAGCCGGCAAGGCTTGAATCTTTAACAATGTGTGGTAAACTTTATTCCTAGCTAGAGAATTTTGTCAACATTTTATTTCTAAGCAAGCATTTTGTCAAAAATTTGTATTTCTATAGAATTTTTGTTTCAAAATATTATTTCTATAAAAATTATTCTCACAATTTTATTTCTGTGGAATTTTTTCTCAAAGATTTTATTTCTATAGATTTTTGTCAAAATTTTATTTTATAGAAAATTAATTACAAAAATGTTTTTATAGAAACTTTTCCAACAATTTTATTTTGTTATAGAGATTTAAAACCAAAAAACGATACTAATTTGGGGTAAAATTCTACCAACTGTGCAACACGTGTGCGTTAATACAAATTTTATATTCTGTTTATATAGTTGCATATTCATGTTTTTAAAGATTAATACAGTAGTTAGCAAACCATTTTTGTTTTGTAAAATTTTTTGTAAATTTAAACGAAAAATTATGAGTAGGGAAAATTGTTTGGGGATGTATAGCGAAGTAGGGAACTTTTTTGTCCTTGTAGGCGTAAGGCGAACCATGTTTTCCCCCTGGCAACAGTTGACTATGAGCTATAGTCAGATTGGCAGCAAAGCCACCCCATAGACATGTACCCCTTATTTTCTTTAAATATGGAACTGCGCGTTTATCTCCCAGCACCGTATAATGTTACCCCACAAATGCATTATGATTTACTAATTCCGTAATGGTGGTTTAGGGTATGATATTAGTCCAGGCCCCGCCTGACTTTATACTTTACTCTACTTGGTTTTATATACCCAGCACCATAGAATGGTGACGGCGGGGTATAATAAGTTTTCAATGCCGTTTGTAAGCGCCATACGAAAATATGCGATTTCCGGACTATATAAAGTATAGTGATATTCTTGATCAGCGGAGAAATCTAAGGACGGATATAACGAATTGGTCCGTCTGGTCCGTCTGTGCTGTCTGTCGTAATCACGCACAGTCTTCTAAACTGGAAGCAATCGTGCTTGAATAGTTTTGGGATAAACTCGTCTTTTGTCGTGCAGGCAGGTCAAGCTTTCGAAGATGGGCTGTAGTCGGTCCAGGTTTTGTTATATAGTCGCCCCGATATATAAACGCGACCTCGCGCGATTGGGGTCCTTGGGCTTATAGACACCGTAGTTTTTATCCAATTTGGCTGAAATTTGAAATCTGGCAGTTATTTTGTGACCGTAAAGAGGTGTGCCACAATGGTTGACGTATCGTGCCACGTTTTGGCATAGCCCCCATATAGACCGATGCTCGCCGATTTTACTTCTTGGGGCTTATAGAAACCGCAGTTTTTTATTCAATGTTAGCCTGAAATAGAAACTAGAGGATATTGTCGGACCACAAATACGTGTGCCGAAAAAAAATTGTGAGTATTGCGTACCATATTTGGTATATCCCCGCCATTAGACCAATCTCCGATTTTACTTGCTTTGGCTTATAGAAATCGCCAGTTTTTTATTCAATTTTACCGGAAATTGAAATCTAGTAGGTTATTGCTAGGACCACAAATACGTGCTGCCAAATAAATTGTGAGTATCGGTCCATATTTTGGTATAGCCCCCATACGAAGCCCATCCTCCGATTTTACTTCTTTGTGCTTGATAGACAATCGGCAGTTTTTATATTCAATTTACCCGGAAAATTGGAAATCTAGAAGGTATTTTTAAGACCAAAAATACGTGTCGCCAAAAAAAATTGTGAGTACGGTCCATGTCTTTGGTATGTTCGCCCATATAAAAGCAACCTGCGCCGAATTTGGGGTCTTGGCTTTATAGAAACTTTATTTTTATCCAATTTGTCTGAAATTGCGAAATCTAGAGGTATTTTAGGACCATAACGGTTAAGAAGTGTGAGAAAATGGTGAGATCGGCTCCTATATTTTGGTATAGCGCCCCATATAAGACCGCATTTCCCGAAATTTTATTTTTACTTCTTGCGGCTTCTAGAATCCCGAAGTTTTTATCCTATGTTGCCTTGAAATTGGAATCTAGAGCGTATTTTCGGGTCATAAAAGAGGTGTGCCGAAACACGGTGAGCATCGGTCCTATTTCAGTATAGCCCCCCATAAGACGATCTGCACCGATTTAACTCCTTGGGTTTCTAGAAACCGTAGTTTTTTTCTGATTTGCCTGAATTTGTAAATATTCTGGGTATTTTAGAGCCTCACAATAACGGCTATCGGATATAGGTTTTATCCATGTTGGTAATGCCTCCATATAACGCCTGTCAAAGCTTTCTTGAGGGTGTAGAAGCGCGCACTGATAATGAAAATTGCTTGAAACTCAAATGTAAAAATTTCCAGATTTACTTCCTACAGGATTTAAAGATTCAAATCAAGTACGTTATTTTATAATTTTTCTTGCAACACTTACAAGAGAGTTAATGATATCCTCTAAAACTCAAACAAAAATGGTTCTTATAAATCAGAATCTGGATATAGTCCTCATGGATGAAATCTTAAA
>PGFW01056720.1:9848-24254 GCA_003123925.1 Haematobia irritans | reverse complement strand
AACAGTATCAAGGACACTGTCATAGATTTTGGATCCTTATATACCTCACAATATTATAAATTAACAATAACTTTAGAATTACGCTATCATTTGGGCGAAATGTCAATTAGGGAAAAAGTAGTGTAACACCAAGGCAACATATTTTTTGCGAATCGAAAACGCCCTAAGACATTTTTCTACGATTGTGAATCCATTTCGTGCGGACTCGGGCCTAAAAGTCGTCAACTCGTCACTAATGTGGACAATATATCCCATAAATATAGAAGTGATTACGATGATTCAATTTCAATTTTCAATTTTAATTGACTATTTTAAAAGTAAATTTTCGTTCATAAATGCATGGTGATCGAACTCCGATTTTCATTTCACGAGTATTTTGAGGACGATCACCGCTCTCCTGGTTTCGTGTATCGAAATCTTGATTTTATTGCAGCCGCAAGCTTCTTAAATTATTACAGATTTTCTATAGCAAAAGCTTTTTCTTCTTTTTTTCATAAAAATTTGTTAAAAATGTATTGAGGATTTTTGTAGGAATTCTATGTTAAATTGGGAATTTTTGGGGACAAAAACGTCCAATGTGGGGATAAAAGTCAGAAAAATACTGACAATACAGGCCAAATGATCGTCATTTGATCTATCGTGAGATTAAGACAATCTCAGGCATTAGTGGGACTATTAGTGGAATATTACATGAACATTGCACCGTCAAAAAATTTGTTCCCCACAATTTGTCAGTAGTTCAAAACAAGGCTCTTGTCGAAAGAAATGCTCCAAAAATAAGACGGCGATGCTTTGAAAGACGTCTATGAGGTGTATGAGCCCGAAAGTAAGCACCAGTCGACTATATGGTTGTTTCAAGATGCGCCAAAATACAACAAAAGTTGGTCGCATATGAACAACTTCCAAGCAAATGATCGCCTGTTGTTCTCGGAAAAACTTGATAGGTCGCAATCATAATACTATAACAAAGCATGTTAGTTGTATTCCAAGAAATCAGGAAAACAACCGCCGAAGATGGATCACTCTCAAAACAACTGCACTCAAAACATAGATTTGATGCGTCATCCGCCGTATAGTCCTGACTTGGCACCGAATAACTTTTATTTACTCTAGTAAAATGAGTAAAATCAGTTTTAATTTAAATAACGAATTAAAATCTATAATGATTGAATGTGTAAATTCAAACAGAATGCGTATTTGCCTCTATAGATATTTCAAATAAAAAATCTATAGATAGTACAAGAGACAGCCTTGAAAGAATGTTTATATTATAAAATATTATAAATATAATATAAATATTATAAATATAATTTAAATATAAATACCTATTTTAAATATAATATAAATATTGTAATAAAATATTTTTATTTATTTTAGACAACTTTAACTGCAACATAGTACAAATAGTTAATAATTTTTGTCAAATTAAAGAAAATTTATTACAATTAATAAAATAGTTTTTCGGTTGTTTAAGAAAATTTAATATTTTGAAGAAAAAAGAAAATTGTAGTTAAAATTTTTTAAAATGACTTTAGCGCTATATGCAGTTCAAGACAGACACAATTTAAGAAAAATATACTCATTTGAGAAACTTATGAACGCAATTTAATTAACCTTCAACCATTTTCGTAAACTATTTTCCAATTGTGTAATTTATTTGCATAAAAAATTGTCCACCATAATTATTTCACGCCATTAAAGTGAGCAAACATAATTAAAATAAGCAAAATTTTCTCACATTTGGCAGAATTTAACCAAAATCAACTAATTTTCATGGATTAAAATAAAGTTAAATAGGGTATAAACAATTCGTAGTTTTTTTCTGGGTGTACCACATTCCGTCTTTGGTTGTTGGCGTGGACCCCACCTCCTACCGTTAATTATTGGTTTCGTGATTACGTTTCCCTGTGTTGATTTTACTGGAACGTTGGCCTATCACGTATTTTGGAACGTAATGGGGTTTATCATATTAGTTAAGATAGATTGTTAAGTGGAGGAGACAATAGCAGTATGGATAATAATTGGAACAATCATAAAAGCCTTGCTTTTGTAGTCCACGAAGTACTTGGATCATTCATTTTTGCACGACCGTCTCAGAATATGTGATGATTCTGAACAAGACACCCGTCTGTTGGGGGGAATAATCTATTTGTTGTGAGAAATAAATCATGATTAGAATAAAAATACCAACCAGCTTGATATTTTTCCCTGCAATCAACCATTTTATTATGCAGACATGGGAACCATTAAAAATAAAAAACCCAGTTATTTAATTCGGAAAAAAATGGTATTACAGTAGAAAGTGGAAAAAAGACACAACCCCCTAATATATATCACCTTATCAGAATGTATTTTTCCGTTTAAATAGTTTGTGGAGGTAGGTTTTTTTTATAGATATATTAATATATTACCGGACATCATTCAAAACCTCATTTTGCTTCAACAATAACAAAATAAGTGCAAAAATAAGTGATAAATAACCACATTACACTGTTCCAAATTATTCTCTCTCGAAATAATTTGGGGTGTGGTGGGAGAGAGACAAACTTTTGCTATATACAGGGGTACCGTGTACACACTATGGATCACACTACAGAATAATTAATGTTTCGTGAAAACATTCTCTTTCAAGGTCTATCTCCTAATAAGGTGTAAAGTGTAATTTTGTTCCAGTTGTAAGTGTGAACCCATAATGTCGTTAGGAAGGTCCATCTGGGGAGGGGCTTTAGACCCTCCCCAGAATATATGAAATACTTTAGGTGTTGAGGCCGATATTTTTACATTTTTATAAAATGAACAATGTTATATAAATATCACACGCACAAAGATCGGTCCGATGGAATGTTTTGAAGTCTGATTATTTATATGATAAGAGATTGTGATGAACTTATGGTTTAGTTGATATTACTAAAGCTCCTTTATTGTTGTGTAAGTCTGTTTTAGTCATATTAATTAAAATAAATAGTAATTGTGTATACTAACTTATTTTTCATATAATTAATTATCTATTAAAATGCTACATAGTAAAAAGCGTTGCCAAAAAGAAGTGAAAATTTTTCTTTTGGGTTCCGGAAGTGGTGGATAAATTTGCGGAGATAGCGATGAACTTGTATATAGGACTCGTCATAGAACGATATCTGTCCCAACGTTTCACACAGCCGTATGCAAAATAAATTATGCTCACCAAATAAGGGTAATTTTTATTTATTCGTTTTTTCTATTTGATTTTTGATCGATCCTTTTGTTAGATTTATATACAGTATTCCTTATATAATGTCGGTTCGAGCTTCAAGAATTACAGTTAATTTTATAATAATTTTTTATATTTGATATGAATAATAATTCAAAATTTTCGAATTTTTATTCTATAATATGAATAAATTAGCATTATAATGTAGGCAATGAGGAATATGAATTACACCCTTTGTTACCTAAAAAATTATTAATATATTCCAGTTGGGGAGCTGGCCCTGTGTGGGATTTTAAAACTATTTGAAAAAAAGAAAACAAAAATTAGCTAATTAAATTATGAAAAAATGGATAAGTAAAAAACTTCATGTGTAGTTAATATAAATTTAACTTCTTTGTGAGGACATTTTTTGGAAGTGCTTTTAAAGTTTGTGCCTTTAAAACAAATCCCAATTTTTTTTGGCTGGGAAAAAAAGTAGTGGAACTACTTTTATTAGCTAATTATATATATTATTGATGTCTATTTATATCCCTTTCACACTACTGATAGTTTCAGTGGTATTAGAAATAAAGATAATTGTGACATATTAGTATGTAAAACAGACCAAGTAATACCCGTTATGGTCTATTATGACCCATTCTTTTAGCCTATCCGAATCGGCTTAGAAATTAAAATTCATCGAAGTCGATTTATGCCGATTGTCGTAACACTGGTCTGTCTTGTCTGTCCGTCCGTCTGTCTTGTATATTGTATATTTTGTGCGCAAAGACAGTGACAGCTCGCAATTTAAGTCCGATCGTTCCTCAATATTTGGCATAGGGCCGTTTCTTGGGACAGAGACAATCGCTATTGTTTTGGAAAAAATCGGTTCAGATTTAGATATTGCTGCCATATATTATTTATCCCCGATTTGGTCATTAATTGGCGTGTTTATTAAATTCGATGTTCTTGAAATACCGTACATCAATTATATTTTAATGGATCTCGAATAAATCTTGCAAAATATCGAGCCAAATTCGGTTCAGATTTAGATATGCTCCCATATATAACTCTTCGTCCGATTGAAACTCATATGACCACAGAGGCCAAAGTTTACTAACGATTCTTCGTGAATTTTGCACAGAGGGTAGAATTGACATTCTTTCTCATGCTTGGTAAATTTGATTGAAATCGGTTCAAATTTAGATATATCCTCCCATATATACTCCTTTCCGATCGAATTTAACTTATATGGCCACAAAAGTCAGAAGTTTTGCCGTGATTTGCTTCAAATTTTGCACAAGAGGGTACTGCTATTAATAGTATACACGTTAGAGTGAATAAAAATTATTGTAAAATACGGTTCTAGAATTTAGATATGAGCACATTTCACTCAATAGATATTCATCTTCCGGCCCGATTTGGACTTATATATGTTCTCAAAAGCCAGAGTTTTGGCCCTGACTTATTAATCAAAATTTGCACAAGCGGTACTTTTAACGATACTATTGTATGGTGCCGAAAAGTATTGGTGAAAATCGATTCAGATTTAGATTAGATATAGCTCCCATATATATTTTCGTCCCGATTTGAACTTAATCAAAAATCCAGGGTTTTGCATGATTTGCTTCAAACTTTCGCAGACAGGAGTACGTCTTTAGTAGTATGGCGGTAAATTTGTGCCAAATTTTGTTAAATCGGTTCAGATTTAGATATTGGCTCCCATATATGTATCTTCCGTCCGACTTGCACTCATATGACCAGGGGGGCCAAGGTTATATCTCCAGTTACGAGAATTTCCCATAGATAATGCAGAATTATTATTCTAACTAATACATGCAAATTTAGTCAATATCGGTTTCAGATTATATATAGCTCCCATATGTACGTACACCAGAGTTGGGGAAATAGTGTTAGATTGTTACACAATTTAAGCCCATTTTAATGGAGTTTCCTCCAATTAACTGGATAGCGTTAGCCGATTTAAATTTTAATTCTAGAGATTTTGTAAGAAAATAAAATATTGTTCTCCTTTATATATGCTTCCAGCAAATATGATAAGTAGTTGAGATGGTATACACAAATTTTGGTCCTCCATAGGGGTGAAGGGTATAATATATACTGTCGGCCCCGCCCCGACTTTTAGACTTTACTTACTTGTTTTTATTCATTTTTGATGGAGAATAAGATACAACTATATTTTGGACCTATAAGTTTCAGTCTATAAAGAGGGTGTGGGTTAGCGTAGCGGCCCGCTATACAAGCTCCCACCCCTACGGAAAGTTGTCTAGCTACGCTAATGGTGACACCTCACGAAAACGAGACATGTGTGAACCAGAACAGGCACGAATATTCAATGAACGTATGTAATTATTTCCAAGATCTCGTTATTACTGAGAAAAATTTTTATTAGTAATGATATGACTTGGTGAACTTCATCCTCATCATTTAGAGTTGTCCAGGTTTAGTTCATATTTGTGTATCTTTATAGAAGAAATAATTTCTTATATTTGTTATTCCTGTAGCTCTTGTATATTTAATCTAAATTCATTCAAATGGATTAGATATGCCGTGTTTATAACAGTTCCTGACAAAGCGTCAATTTATGGAGCAGATTATCAATTGTACACCGAAGATAATCAATATGCTGCGTGTTCTACCCATGACATAAACGAAGGTTTTGCATACGAAAAATGTTTGTGTGAGTAATATAGCTGCTCTTAAACTTTAGTGATAAGTTACACTGTAAGAAAGAAAGATAGGCAATTATTATGGAAAATTAGAGCCCTTGCCTCCCCATCTCCCGTCTCTGGAATGGTTTAATCGATAAATCTGTAGATAAATTTATATGGTTTTTATTTCGCTTTCTAGAATAAATTTCGTGATTATCTGGATATTCCGGACGCAATCTGTCGAAATTCAATTTTACTTAGTCATATACGAGCCACCGTGGTGCAATGGTTAGCAATGCCCGCCTTGCATACACAAGGTCGTGGGTTCGATTCCTGCTACGACCGAACACCAAAAAGTTGTTCAGCGGTGGATTATCCCACCTCAGTAATGCTGGTGACATTTCTGAGGGTTTCAAAGCTTCTCTAAGTGGTTTCATTGCAATGTGGAACGCCGTTCGGACTCGGCAAATAAAAAGGAGGTCGCCTTGTCATTGAGCTTACATGGAATCGGGCAGCACTTCAGTGATAAGAGAGAAAGAAGTTCACCAATGTGGTATCACAATGGACTGAATAGTCAAGTGAGCCTGATATACATCGGGCTGCTACATAACCTAACCTAGTCATATACGAGACACATCATCATCATTTGATTATCAATTCTCACCATGATTTGATAGATTCATTATTTTCATGAAATATTTCTTCCTGTCTAAAGAATCCATTCTCCAAAGAGGTAACAATAATAGTGTAAAATAATTGTATGCTATTTTTTATGTCAAATTTGAACAAACAGACAAATTTGTTTGACATATAAAATTGTGTATAAGTGCAATACGGATTGGCTTCAAATAAAAATTTGTCAAAAAATAGTGTATATCATATAGACAAATTTTTTCATTTTTTATTTGTCTGTGCGAATGGATTGTTTTGAATAATAAAAGTTGTGTACACTTTTTATACACTATTTTTCTTCGAAATTATGTTCAGAGGAACAACTATATAAAACACAATACCTGCATTTAGGCAATTATTAATGAAAATATTCTAACGAGAAATTATACACTATTTTTTCAATTGACATTTTGACCAACTTTGTGGAAGAAGAATTTTACCAAATTTTGACCAGATCTAGAATCGATTATGTAGATTCTTATTCTGCAATAAAAAAATAATGGTGTATATACGTATACGCTATTGTTTTATTGAGGGGACGATTTGATGTTATTTCCGACATTGTTTGCTTTTGAGCAATAAACTTAAAAAAATAATAGATAATAGACTTTACTTTGGTACATTACATACCAATCAGCATGTATGCAGGCGTGACTGAAAAGAACTTACATGGTTTTAAAGATTTGTATTACACTAATGGTTATGCATAAAGACGCAATTCTCTTCTCTTTTGCTTTTTCATAGACCAATTTAAGGGATTAGACTGGACCATGATATAATTTAAGAGAATCATCTTCAAATTTGGCACAGAGCTTAGCATCAGTGTTGCCAGTATTTTTTCTGGCTCTTGTCCCCAAATTATGATGATCTCGTCCCCAAAATCCCCCATTTAAATTTAAATTAAAAATTAGACTGGACCATGGTATAATTTAAGTGGATCATCTTCAAATTTGGCACAGAGCTTAGCATCAGTGTTGCCAGTATTTTTCTGGCTCTTGTTCTCAAATTATGATGTTTTCGTCCCCAAAAATCCCAATTTACATTTAAATTCCTCACAAAAAATCCCCAATACATTTTTGACAAGTGTTTTTTTTTTGAAAAAAATAAAGAAAAAGGCCTCTACTGTAGAAAATCAGTAATAATTTAAAAATTAAAATTTTGTCAAATCCTGCAAGCTGCAATAACATAAAGATTTCGAATCAAAACACCACCAAGAGACTGGTAATCGTCTTCAAATGCTGGAGATATGAATGCGAGTTCGGCAACATTGTATTTATGAACGAAAGTTGGTAGAATTCTACCATAAATGGTAGATTTTTTTATTGTTTGGTAGATTGGTAGATTTTTTGATGTTTTGGTAGATTTTGCAAAGATGTACTTCATAAATTTTCTATAGAAATAAACTTCTAAGAAAATTTTCTATAGAAATAACATTTTGACGAAATTTTTCTATAGAAAATAAAATTTTGACAAAATTTTACGAAATATCGTATGAAAATAAAATTTTTTACAAAATTTCCTACGGAAATAAAATTGTGGCAAAATTGTCAATATAGAAATAAAATTTTGACAAAATTTTCTATAGAAATAAAATTTTTGAGAAAATTAAAAGAAGGTTAAACCGATTTCTCGAAAAAAATCCCCAAATTTATGGAAATTTCCCACCAAGTCCGCAACTCAGAAGTTTCGTCATGCCCATGCACAAAAAAATCCCCAATTTGGGGGAAAATCCCCAATACTGGCAACACTGCTTAGTGTTGCGTCACCAATGAAATTGATTATAAAACAAAAATCGGTTCACGTTTATGTAAATATAGCTGTCATAAAAATGTATCACCGATATTTTCAACCAATAATCCTTTCCATTACGTGAAGTGTATTATTTTAGTCGGTTCCACCCGACATTCGACTTTTCTATTATTTTTTCAACTTTGCTGTTGGTCATTATGCAATTCACTCTGTAGATAAGAATATTTTTAACACATGTTGTTGGTCTAACTGTGGACTGAAAGTTATAAACCTCTCCCGAAATTTCAATTGGCCTATTAAAGAGTGCCACTAGAATTTACGTGAACAAACTTTATTGTGTATAATTTATTCCATAGCTTTTGATAAGTCTGCCATTCTAGTTATGATTGCAAATTTAATCGCATAAAAGAAAAATAACTCTTCAACAGAATTTAATAACCCAGCAAGCTGTTTTTGGATCCAGAAGTGGTCCCAAACTAACACAGTAGCTCAGTAAGTGGCGTTTACATGATGGCGGAAGGAATCTTTTAATCAAATTTAAGTTGCCTGTACACGCTTTTAATGGACTTTGATAGCACATGAAAAGAAAAAGGTGCAAAAGCAAAATCTTTGGAACGGGGCTTGCTTTTTTTCAGTGTAGTAAAATGTGCCTAAAATAGTTTCTGCACTCAGTTCGGAGTTAAACTTGAAGAAGTATGCTTATTATCACTGAAATCAATTTAGTATTTCTGTTGCTTAGTGTGTCGTCAAAGTCCTTCAAAAACGTCTCAATGAGAACTTAATTTCCAAATTCCGACTCGACTTCAAGATGAAATTATGCTATGTTTGAAATAAAAAACGTCTTTAAAATAATATTTCGAAATGCGTCCACTATTTTTGAAGGCTTTTTTGCTTGGTAGTCAAGGTCAACAAATTTAAAGACGATTTCATTAAATTTGAAGAATTTGTCAGAGTTATTAAAACAAAGTTAACCTTAGCCAAAATTTCTTTCATTTAAGGATACCCAGTTTTAAGTCGATCACCCAAACTATAAAGATAAACGACTTCATTAAAAAGTTTATGAACTTTTGGATAAGAAAAAACTTTTCCTTGTCCAAAAGTCGATAAACTTTTCAATGAAGTCGTATTGTCCTTATAATTAAGTGATTTGACTTAAAAATGGGTATCTTAACATGAAAGAAAAAATTTATAGGCTAAGGTCAACTTGACTTTAATAATTCAGAAAAATTCTTTAAATTTAATGAAATTGTCTTTAAATTTGTTGTCTTTTTGCATCTTGACTACAAAGCAAAAAATCGTTCAAATATAGGACATGTTTTTCAAAACTTTATTTTAAAGAAGTTTTTTACTTCAAACATAGCATAATTTCTACTGGAAGTCGAGTCCTAATTTGGAAAATAAAGTTGCCGTTAACTCGTTTTTAAAGGACTTTGATAGCATATGAAAAAAAAAAGCTGAGAAAGCGAAAAATTAAAATTTGCTTCCTAGAAGCAAGTACACAAAACCTAAATTTAAAAGAGAATTGTGTCTTAAAAGTATCCTTACTTGTATTCTCCGCTTCTTTGGCTCGGAATCAATACCAAATTTTTTAAAGTAAAGACAAAATCTTTGGAACCGAGTATGCTTTTTTCAGTGTATTTTCTTACAGTGTAACTTATCACTAAAGTTTAAGAGCAGCTATATACTCACACAAACATTTTTCGTATGCAAAACCTTCGTTTATGTCATGGGTAGAACACGCAGCATATTGATTATCTTCGGTGTACAATTGATAATCTGCTCCATAAATTGACGCTTTGTCAGGAACTGTTAAACACGGCATATCTAATCCATTTGAATGAATTTAGATTAAATATACAAGAGCTACAGGAATAACAAATATAAGAAATTATTTCTTCTATAAAGATACACAAATATGAACTAAACCTGGACAACTCTAAATGATGAGGATGAAGTTCACCAAGTCATATCATTACTAATAAAAATTTTTCTCAGTAATAACGAGATCTTGGAAATAATTACATACGTTCATTGAATATTCGTGCCTGTTCTGGTTCACACATGTCTCGTTTTCGTGAGGTGTCACCATTAGCGTAGCTAGACAACTTTCCTAGGGGGGGCTATAGCCGCCCTAGCTAAAAATTTATAGACTGAACTTATAGGTCCAATTATTGTTTTATTTCATAAAAATGAATAAAAACAAGTAAGTAAAGTCTAAAGTCGGGCGGGGCCGACTATATTATACCCTTCACCCCTATGTAGACCAAAATTTGTGTTACCATCTCAACTACTTCATATTTGCTGGAAGCTATATAAAGGAGACAATTTTTTATTTCTACAAAATCTCTAGAATTAAAATTTAAATCGGCTAACGCTATCCAGTTAATTGGAGGAAACTTCCATTGAAAATGGGTCTAAAATGTGTAACAGTCTACCATATTTCCCCAACTCTGGTGTACGTATATATGGGAGCTATATATAATCTGAACCGATTTTGACTAAATTTGACATGTATAGTTAGAATAATAATTCTGCTATCTATGGGAAATTTCTCGTAACTGGGAGTATAACCTTGGCCCCCCTGGTCATATGAGTGCAAGTCGGACGGAAGATATATATGGGAGCCATATCTAAATCTGAACCGATTTCAACAAAATTTGGCACAATTTCCGATACTACTAAACGTACTCCTTGTGCGAAGTTTGAAGCAAATCATGCAAAACCCGGATTTGATTAAGTTCAAATCGGACGAAAGATATATATGGGAGCTATATCTAAATCTGAATCGATTTTACCATATTTGGCACATACAATAGTATCGTTAAAAGTACCGCTTGTGCAAAATTTGAAGTAAGTCAGGGCAAAACTCTGGCTTTTGAGACCATATAAGTCCAAATCGGGCGAAAGATATATATGTGAGCTATATCTAAATCTGAACCGATTTTAACAAAATTTGACACACTTAACGATACTATTAAACGTACCCCTTGTGCAAAATTTGAAGCAAATCACGGCACGAAAACTCTGACTTTTGTGGCCATATAAGTTCAAATCGGACGAAAGATATATATGGGAGCTATATCTAAATTTGAACCGATTTCAATCAAATTTACCAAGCATTGGTAGAATGTCAATTCTACCCTCTGTGCAAAATTTCACGAAGATCGGTAGTAAACTTTGGCCTCTGTGGTCATATGAGTCTAAATCGGACGAAAGATATATATGGGAGCTATATCTAAATCTGAACCGATTTGGCTGATATTTTGCAAGATTTTCGAGATCCATAAAATATTTGGATGTACGGTATTTCAAGAACATCGATTAATAAACACGCCAATTATGACCAAATCGGGGATAAATATATATGGCAGCTATATCTAAATCTGACCATCTTTTAGTATACCGATCGGCTTAGAATTAAATTCTGAGTCGATTTAGCGATGTCCGTCTGTCTGTCTGTCTGTCCGTCCGTCTGTCTGTATATGTAATTTTGTGCACAAAGTACAGCTCGCAATTTAAGTCCGATCGTCCTCAAATTTGGCATAGGGCCGTTTCTTGGGACAGAGACAATCGCTATTGGTTTTGGAAAAAATCGGTTCAGATTTAGATATAGCTGCCATATATATTTATCCCCGATTTGGTCATAATTGGCGTGTTTATTAATCGATGTTCTTGAAATACCGTACATCCAAATATTTTATGGATCTCGAAAATCTTGCAAAATATCAGCCAAATCGGTTCAGATTTAGATATAGCTCCCATATATATCTTTCGTCCGATTTAGACTCATATGACCACAGAGGCCAAAGTTTACTACCGATCTTCGTGAAATTTTGCACAGAGGGTAGAATTGACATTCTACCAATGCTTGGTAAATTTGATTGAAATCGGTTCAAATTTAGATATAGCTCCCATATATATCTTTCGTCCGATTTGAACTTATATGGCCACAAAAGTCAGAGTTTTGCCGTGATTTGCTTCAAATTTTGCACAAGGGGTACGTTTAATAGTATCGTTAAGTGTGTAAAATTTTGTTAAAATCGGTTCAGATTTAGATATAGCTCACATATATATCTTTCGCCCGATTTGGACTTATATGGTCTCAAAAGCCAGAGTTTTGCCCTGACTTATTTCAAAATTTGCACAAGCGGTACTTTTAACGATACTATTGTATGTGCCAAATATGGTGAAAATCGATTCAGATTTAGATATAGCTCCCATATATATCTTTCGTCCGATTTGAACTTAATCAAAATCCAGGGTTTTGCCATGATTTGCTTCAAACTTCGCACAAGGAGTACGTTTAGTAGTATCGGAAATTGTGCCAAATTTTGTTGAAATCGGTTCAGATTTAGATATGGCTCCCATATATATCTTCCGTCCGACTTGCACTCATATGACCAGGGGGCCAAGGTTATACTCCCATTTACGTGAAATTTCGCATAGATAGCAGAATTATTATTCTAACTATACATGTCAAATTTAGTCAAAATCGGTTCAGATTATATATAGCTCCCATATATACGTACACCAGAGTTGGGGAAATATGGTAGACTGTTACACATTTTAGACCCATTTTCAATGGAAGTTTCCTCCAATTAACTGGATAGCGTTAGCCGATTTAAATTTTAATTCTAGAGATTTTGTAGAAATAAAAAATTGTCTCCTTTATATAGCTTCCAGCAAATGTGAAGTAGTTGAGATGGTAACACAAATTTTGGTCTACATAGGGGTGAAGGGTATAATATAGTCGGCCCCGCCCGACTTTAGACTTTACTTACTTGTTTTTATTCATTTTTATGAAATAAAACAATAATTGGACCTATAAGTTCAGTCTATAAATTTTTAGCTAGGCGGCTATAGCCCCCCCTAGGAAAGTTGTCTAGCTACGCTAATGGTGACACCTCACGAAAACGAGACTGTGTGAACCAGAACAGCGCACGAATATTCAATGAACGTATGTAATTATTTCCAAGATCTCGTTATTACTGAGAAAAATTTTTATTAGTAATGATATGACTTGGTGAACTTCATCCTCATCATTTAGAGTTGTCCAGGTTTAGTTCATATTTGTGTATCTTTATAGAAGAAATAATTTCTTATATTTGTTATTCCTGTAGCTCTTGTATATTAATCTAAATTCATTCAAATGGATTAGATATGCCGTGTTTATAACAGTTCCTGACAAGCGTCAATTTATGGAGCAGATTATCAATTGTACACCGAAGATAATCAATATGCTGCGTGTTCTACCCATGACATAAACGAAGGTTTTGCATACGAAAAATGTTTGTGTGAGTAATATAGCTGCTCTTAAACTTTAGTGATAAGTTACACTGTAAGAAAATACACTGAAAAAAAGCATACTCGGTTCCAAAGATTTTGTCTTTACTTTAAAAAATTTGGTATTGATTCCGAGCCAAAGAAGCGGAGAATACAAGTAAGGATACTTTTAAGACACAATTCTCTTTTAAATTTAGGTTTTGTGTACTTGCTTCTAGGAAGCAAATTTTAATTTTTCGCTTTCTCAGCTTTTTTTTTCATATGCTATCAAAGTCCTTTAAAAACGAGTTAACGGCAACTTTATTTTCCAAATTAGGACTCGACTTCCAGTAGAAATTATGCTATGTTTGAAGTAAAAAACTTCTTTAAAATAAAGTTTTGAAAAACATGTCATATATTTGAACGATTTTTTGCTTTGTAGTCAAGATGCAAAAAGACAACAAATTTAAAGACAATTTCATTAAATTTAAAGAATTTTCTGAATTATTAAAGTCAAGTTGACCTTAGCCTATAAATTTTTTCTTTCATGTTAAGATACCCATTTTTAAGTCAAATCACTTAATTATAAGGACAATACGACTTCATTGAAAAGTTTATCGACTTTTGGACAAGGAAAAGTTTTTTCCTTATCCAAAAGTTCATAAACTTTTTAATGAAGTCGTTTATCTTTATAGTTTGGGTGATCGACTTAAAACTGGGTATCCTTAAATGAAAGAAATTTTGGCTAAGGTTAACTTTGTTTTAATAACTCTGACAATTCCTTCAAATTTAATGAAATCGTCTTTAAATTTGTTGACCTTGACTACCAAGCAAAAAAGCCTTCAAAAATAGTGGACGCATTTCGAAATATTATTTTAAAGA
>PGFW01056712.1:0-15205 GCA_003123925.1 Haematobia irritans | reverse complement strand
ATTTATAATCATTGCATCTCCAGGAGTAAATATCTCTTTTATAATTGGTTTCTTTGTCGTCAAATATCTACGATCTTAAAGTTTGTGTTTGTGTCCCTGTTAAAGTGCAATGTGCTGCAAGTGCGTCTTTTGCTCCAAGGGCTTAATCATGGCTTCTGATCAGATTTATGCCCTTGAAGAAGTCTAGTTTTTTAATTTGGTTTTCGTTGTACCAATAATATACTTTTTGGCAAGTATCAGAGTTTTCCATTGCATATTTGGATCTTATTATGACTACCGTTTGACATTGTCTCTTTCTTAATTTTGATTATGGTCTGCTGAAGAATTGATTTAATGTATTATGAGTCTTTGTGCAATTCTGAAATTTGTTCCTTATTAGATGTTCAGATGATTTGAATTTTCCGAGAATTGGGACATAGTCAAGGGTTCTATAAATTTTGGCGTTCAATTTCGTCATCGTTTTGATATGTTTGTTGTTCTTTTTTACATGTTGTATATGGAGGTCGTCCAATCGTCTTATTCGGGATCATTTAATCGCAATATGGTCCTTATCTATCTCTCGTTGTACCTTATGAAATATTTTGTCCGCTGATATCGTGTCTCTTCTTATAAAAATTTGTAGCCGTATTCATTATAACTCGTCTAGGATGTTTTGGAGTTGAAATTTAATCAATCGTCTGGGCTGTTGGCTTTGATATAGCCATTAATTTTTGATTCATTTTCTGTGCCTTAAGAATTAGGTATCTAAGTATGGCTAACTTGTTGTCCTCCTTCTGTTTCCGATCGTAAACTTGAATTGTCTATCGAAGGCGTTAAAGCTGAATAAAGTGGGCCCTGAAACGTTCATTTTTTATTCGAAAATTACAGCAACAGGAATATCTACATATTTTGTCATGTATTTTTTGTTTAATAGTCATTTTTTCCAATACTGGAGTCCAAGAAGTACTTCCATTACAATATCGCGATAATAGGTGAAGCTGGTGATCCATTGGCATTAAACTTTTTACGTTCTCATTAGCCCTGTCAGTTCATATACAAAATATTCTTTTGAGGCCTTGTATACAAAAGATTAACTCATTTAAAAATATCCATCGGTATCTTTCGTATAGTCCTTTAATTTCGTCCCATTTTTCTTTTATAAAATCTTAATCGCCAAATTTACTGGATGCTTTGGAAAAAGAGATACTACGTCAAACGAGTCATGTTTTCATTTGTCTCCATCATCTTAATATTTACTTGGTTTTATTCTTAAATTCAAATTGCGTCCTTTACATTTAATATTTAGAATCTTTCGTCAATTTTTTCAAATTATTTACAATAATATATTTTTGATATTTCCATAAGAGGGGGAATTTGTATTGAGAACATATCCGTCTTACATGGGAACTCCTTCCTTATGATCTATTATTTTAACTGTATTTATTATTCGGAATCCATAAATTCCGAGGTGGCGTTAGCAGTTTTTACATATCAATTTTAATTTTTCGTTGGTAGTCAATGATGTCATTCTGTAATAATTTTTCCACCAGTTATTGTTATTTTTGGTTTGTAGGTGTTGATGTCGGATTCTTTTTCAGCGTCTATATGTACCAAATATCTCCTTACAAATAATTTTCATCTTTATTATAATCCGTCTTTTATACATCGGCTACGGTTTTTCCCCCTTTATCAGGCTAGTTTAGAATAAGTGAAACTTTTGTTTTCCTTTAAGATATTCCGATGTCGACTAGACAATTCAATTTACCGATGGTAAACAGAATGAGACAAACAAGTTACCATACCTTTAGATCATAATCTAAGCCACAGAAAATGGAAATATAAAATTAACTGGTATCCAAAAAGCCAACAGCCAACAGGACGATTTGATAAATTTCAACTCCAAAACATCCTAGAGTAGTTATAATGAAATACGGCTACAAAATTTTAATAAGAAGAGTACACGACTATCAGCGACAAAAATTTTCATAAGGCACACGAAGATAAGATAGAGACCATATTGCGAATTAAAGATGAATTTCCCGAATAAAGACGATTGACGACCTAATACAACATGTAAAAGAACAACAACATATCAAACATGACGAAATTGAACCCAAAATTTATAAACCCTTGACATATGTCCCCCAATTCTCGGAAAGATTCAAATCATCTAACATGCTAAATAAGGACAAATTTCAAATTGCACAAAGGACTCATAATACAGTAAATCAATTCTTCAGCAAGACAAAATCCAAAATTAAGAAAGAAGACAAGTCAAAACGTTAGTATATAAGATCAAATGCAATGGAAATGACTCTGATACTTGCAAATAAGTATATTATTGGCTTACAACCGAAAACCAAATAAAAAACTAAGCTCTCAGAGGCATTAAAATCTGATCCAGAAAGCCACTGATAGGCCCTTGGAGCAAAAAGACTGCACTTGCAGCACATTGCACTTTAACAGAACCAAATACCAAACTTAAGACGTAGATATTTTGACCAAGAAAACAAATTATAAAAGGAGATTTAACCTGGAGATGCTACATATTATAAATGTACCTGCAAGAAAGACGAATGAATTTTAAGACTGATTACGGACCCATTGTGCACATTTATTATAGAAATATTGTACAAAAATATTAGAAAAAGACAGATTACTTTAGTTGTAAATTATACTCCCTGTAAAGAGTTCACTGTTCTTTAATATTTAGAAATGTTAGATTATCTGTGTTTTTCATGTAATTGATATATTTTTTTTGTTAATGTGTTAAATGTTTTTTTCTTTTTGTTTTAAAGTAATTTCCCTTGAAGACGAGCATCGGAGATGTCCTCGAAATATTGAAAATTTTAAATATAATAAATTACAACTCAAAAAACAACAACATCTGTTTTTAATTCACATGACCTCAAGCCGAACTAGAAAATATAATTAAAAAGTTTAAAGCGTCAACTAATTAAATCACAAACAAAATACAACGAAGGCACACCGCAATAAATTTTCAAATGAAACTTTACAAAAACATTAAACATAAATATAACACAGAAACGAAAAATATAATCAAACAATATTCCAAAAGTAACAGGCAAGCAGCATCCCTAAAGGCATCAACCACTTTTCTAATAAAATCAAACAAGCAGGTATTATACCAAGATTTCATTCCTTAATACAACAACACATAACTTATAACATCTTCAAATACATACAACCTTGCCGCCAAAAATCAAACGGAGAGTTTAGAAAAGCATAACTTAATTCAACACTAAAGTATTGAATCTCCAATCAATACAATACAAACAATGCAATATACACAAAAATACATAATGATTTCTAATGCTAAGATAACTAAACAAGTCATGAGCACGGATGACTTACAACAAGAATTCATTGAGAGATGAAAATACTCTCAAATAGTCAACAAACTATAAAAATTAAAAACTACTCACATTAAAAAAACTAAACGCAATTAAAACAAACAACAAACAAGTAAGTTAGGCATGAACAACAAAACAAGTTGGTTTGAGAAACCTCACAAATAAAAACATTACTCAAACTAATAGTTAGAATGACTGGCTTTCTCTAGGACCAAGTTTTTCTCTTCGACAAACACAACTTCCTTTCCGTTGGTTTCAATGTTTATAGCTGAAGGCGATGAGTGATACAAACATAGACAATAAAGAGAACAAGAGAACGCGAAGAGTACGTTTTTAGCTTCTCTTATAAGTGGGACCACATTACAAAAGACTAAACCAAATAAGAAAGAGAAATTTATACTTGACACAGTGGGGGAGACACGGAAATATCTAAAGGAAAATAAAGATTTACTTATTCTAACTGCTGATAAAGGGGGAAAAACCGTAGCGATGTATAAAGACGATTATGAAATAAAGATGAAAAATATTTTAAGAGATATTTGTACATATAGACGCTTAAAAAGAGATCCGACATCAACACTACAAACCAAAAATAACAAACTGGTGGAAAAATTATTCAGAATGAACATCATTGACACCAACGAAAAATTAAAATTGATATGTAAAACTGCCTTAACGCCCCTCGAATTTATGGACTTCCGAAGATACATAAGAAGAGTCCCTGTAAGACCGATATGTTCTTCAATAAATTCCCCCTCTTATGAACTATCAAAATATATTGTAAATATTTTGAAAAATTTGACGAAAGATTCTAAATATAATGTAAAGGACGCAATTGAATTAAGAATAAAACAGTAATATTAAAGATTAGAGGACAATGAAACAATGCATCTCGTTGACGAGTATTCTCTTTTTCCAAAGCTTCCAGTAAATTGGCGATTAAGTTATAAAACGAAAAATGGCGACGAAAATAAAGGACTATTCGAAGATAGCCGATGATATTTTTATAGAAATGTAACTTTTTGTATAAAGGATCTCAAGATATTTTGTATATGATGAACAGGTGTATGAGCAAGCGTTAAATGAATGCCAATGGGATCAACAGTCTCACCTATTATCGCCGATTTGTAATGGAAGTATACTCTTGGACTCAGTAATTGGGAAAAATTGACTATTAAACCAAAATAAATGACAAAAATATGTAGATTGATTCTGTTCTGTATTTTGAATAAAAATGACGTTCAGGCACTTTTATCAGCTTTAAACGCTTCGATAGGACAAATTCAATTTTAACGATGGAAACAGAAGAGGACACAAGTTACCATATCTTAGATCTACATAATTCTAAGGCAGCAGGAAATGGAATAAAAAATTAACTGGTATCATAAAAACAGCCACAGGACGATTTGATAAATTTCAAAACTCCAAACATCCGTAGACAGTTATAATGAATACGGCTACAAATTTTATAAGAAGAGTACACGATATCAGCGACAAAATATTTCATAAGGACAACGAAGATAAGATAAGGACCATATTGCGATTAAATGATTTCCCGAATAAGACGATTGACGACCTAATACAACATGTAAAAGAACAACAACATATCAAACATGACGAAATTGAACCCAAAATTTATAAACCCTTGACATATGTCCCCCAATTCATCGGAAGAAGATTCAAATCATCTACATTGCTAAAATAAGGACAAATTTTAAATTGCACAAAGGACTCATATATACAGTAGAATCAATTCTTCAGCAAGACAAAATTCCAAAATTTAAAGAAAGAAGAAAAGTCAAAACGTAAGTATATAAGATCAAATGCAAATGGAAATGGACTCCTTGTATACTTGCCAAAAGTATATATTGGTTACAACGAAAACAAATTAAAAAACTAGACTCTCAGGGCATAAATCTGATCAGAAAAGCCACTGATAAAGCCCTTGGAGCAACAGACGGACACTTGAGCACAACTTGCACTTTAACAGGACACAAACCAAACTGTTAAGGACAGTAAGATTATTTTGACGCAAGAACACCAATTATAAAAAGGAGATTTAAACTCTGGAGATGCTAAATTATATGTACCTGCAGAAAGACGAATAAATTTAAGACTGATACGGACCATTGTGCACATATTTATAGAAAGTATTGTATCAAAATATAGAAAGACGATTAGCTTTTAGTTGTACAATATATCCCTTTGTAAAGAAGTTCACTGTATTCTTTTAAAATTAAATGTAATTATCTTGTGTTTTTACATGATAATGATATATTTTTTTTGTTAAATGGTTAATGTTTTTTTCTTTTTGTTTAAAGATAATTCCTCGAAGGACGAGCATCCCGGAGATGTCATCGAAAATATTGGAAAATTTTAATATAAAATTACAAAACCAAAAAACAAAACAACATTGTTTTTATTTTCACATGACCGTCAGCGAACTAAGGAAAATATAATTAAAAGTTTAAAGGTCAACTAATTAAAACAACAAATCAAAATTTTTGCAAAAAATTGTAATTGGTAAATAAAATATTGACGAAAATTTTCTATAGAAATAACATTTTTTTTAAATTTTCTAATAAAAATAAAATTTTGACAAAGTTTCTATAGAAATAAAATGTTGACTAATTTCTATTTTCCTCTAAATTCTAAATAAATTTGCAAAAAAATTTTCTAATAGTAAATAAATTTTGACAAAATTTTCTATAAATAACATTTTGACAAAATTTTCTTAAAACTAAAATTGATAACATTTTCTATACGAAATAAACTTTTGACAAAGTTTTACTTATAGAAATAAAATTTTTAATGTTCTCGGCACACTCATAAAAATCGAATATATAACTGAGAATAACATAAAAAGCTCTCTCATATGAAGCACGTCTTTGTTTTGAAATGTTTCTGGCAGTTATTGTTAATTAGTCCTTGTTCCACTCGAATCCTAGCCATCAAACACACCTACTTAGCACAGACGACGGTTGTTATATTACGCGAAGTCACTTGGTCCTTGTGAGTGTTTCTGCATTTTCTTTTTCTTTGTAAACTTAAAGCAGCATATGTTTGGCATTGGTCCAAACTATTCGCTTGTTTAGAAGAACACCGAAAACTAATATAGCAGAGGGCTTAAAAATGTTTTCAAAACATATTTAAGATTTTTAAAACAATAACGATTTTTGTTTTAATTTAAAATATTTTAAATTTTTATATAAATGTATGTAATAATCCCTCACGGTGATTATTTTCATTTATGGCAAAACATCACCGGAAATCCTTGTGATGCTGGAGTATTGTGTTCCTTTTAGTTATTCAACATCCATTTCCACATTGCGTTTTTTCGGTTAGTTCCGTTGCCCAGTCAGTCAGTCAGTTTGATTTTTTTTTTTGTTTTTTGTTCGTTATCATTTGTCTGATTAAAAAACTCAGGTTAGCGTAAACTTTCAACACTCAACACTTAGCTTATGGAATATCGTACTCCGCCATACATCCTCCACGATAAGCTTTTCACTATTTTAATTTGTTAGTTTGAAGTGCTTTGTAACTTTTATGTTCATTTTTCCACATAGTGATTGAATCTGGAAAATTACAAAAAACGCAAGCAAGTGTTAAGTGCTAGATAATCGCTACATATGTAATTCATAATAACAAAAGCAACGAATTCATTTCTTGCGAATATCTGTTGTTCATGAATGGTACTAATGTAACTTTTAAAAATTGCAGATGTTATGCTTTTATATATAAACAAAAAATAATGAAAGCTTAAATTATTTAAAAATAAAATAATGAAAAATGTTAATTAAAAGTTTCCTAATTTATTTTAAAATACTCTTATCGAAATAATTTCTATCAAAGATTTTGTCAAAAATTTATTTCTATACAAAATTTTCTATTGAAAATTTTCTATTGAAAATTTTGTCAAAATTTTATTTCTATAGAAAATTTTTGCAAACTTTTTCTTCCATAGAAAATTTGTATAAATTTTATTTCTATAGAAAATTTTGTCAAAATTTAATTTCTATAGAAAATTTTTACTAAATTTATATTCTGTAGAAAATGTTTGCAAAATGAAACTACTATAAAAACTTTTTTTCTCTATAGAAAATTTTGTCAAAATTTTATTCCTATAGAAAATTTTATCAAAATTTTATTTATTTTATTTTCAAAGAAATTCTGTAAAAGTTTCTCAAATTTATCTCCACAGAAATTTTGTCAAAATTTTATTTCTTTAAAAAATTTTTGCAAAATTTTAATTTGTATAGAAAATTTTGTCATAATTTTATTTCTATAGAAAATTTTGTCAAAATTTTATTTCTATAGAAAATTTCAGCAAAATTTTATTTCTATAGAAAATTTCAGCAAAATTTTATTTCTATAGAAAATTTGAGCAAAATTTTATTTCTATAGAAAATGTTGTCAAAATTTTATTTCTATAGAAAATTTCAGGAAAATTTTATTTCTATAGAAAATTTGAGCAAAATTTTATTTCTATAGAAAATTTTGTCAAAATTTTAAATCTATAGAAAATTTTGTGAAATTTTCATTTTATAGAAAATTTTATGAAATTTTTATTTATGGAAAATTTTTGCAACTTTTCTTCTTTAGAACATTTTTAAACAATTTTCATTTCTATAGAAAATTTTTGAAAAATTTTATTCATATGGGATATTTTGTCAAAATTTGATTTCCATAGAAAATTTTGTCAAAAATGTATTTCTATCGAAAATTTTTGTCAAAAATTTTATTTCTATAAAAATTTTGTCAAAATTTTATTTCTATAAAAATTTTTTGCAAAATTTTAATTTTTATAGATTTTTGTCAATTTTATTTCTATAGAAAATTTTGTCAAAATTTTATATTTCTATATAAAAATTTGTCTAAATTTTAGTTTTGTGAAATTTTTATTTTATAGAAAATTTTATGAAATTTTTATTTTATAGAAAATTTTGAAATTTATTATTTTATAGAAAATTTTTGCCAACTTTTTTTCTATAGAAAATTTTTAACAATTTAATTTCTATAGAAAATTTTTGAAAAATTTTATTCATAAATGGGATATTTTGTCAAAATTTTGTTTCCTTTAGAAATTTTGTCAAAAATGTATTTCTATAGAAGTATTTATCAAAATTTATTTTTTTGTTTTTCATAGAAATTTTGTCAAAATTTTATTTCTATAGAAAATTTTGTCAAAATTTTATTCTCTATAGAAAATTTTGTCAAAATTTTATTTCTATAAAATTTGTCAAAATTTATTTTCTATAAAAAATTAGTCAAATTATTTTCTATAAAAAATTTTGCAAATTTTAATTTTTATAGAAAAATTTTGTCATAATTTTATTTCTATAGAAATTTTGCAAAATTTTATTTCTATAAGAAAATTTTGTCTAAATTTATTTTTTTAAGATTTTTTTATTTTATTAGAAAATTTTATGAAATTTTTTTTATAGAAAATTTATGAAATTTTATTTTATAGAAATTTTTGCCAACTTTTTCTTCTATAGAAAATTTTTAACAATTTCATTTCTATAAGAAAATTTTATTCATATGAGATATTTTGTCAAAATTTTGTTTCCATAAAAAATTTTGTCAAAATTTATTTCTATAGAAATTTTGTCAAAATTATTTCTATAGAATATTTTATCAAAATATTTATTTTTTTTCTATAGAAATTTTGTCAAAATTTTATTTCTATAGAAAATTTTGCAAAATTTATTTCTATATAAAAAACTTTTGTCAAAATTTTATTTCTAATAAAAATTTGTCAAAATTTATATTTCTATAAAAAGTTTAGTCAAAATTTTTATTTCTATACAAAATTTTGCCAAATTTAATTTTATAGAAATTTTGTCATAATTTTATTTCTATAGAAATTATTTGTAAAATTTTATTTTCTATAGAAATTTTGTCAATGTTATTTTATAGAAAATTTTGTCAAAATTTTTAATTTGTGAAATCTTTTATTTTATAGAAACATTTTATGAAATTTTTATTTCTATAGAAAATTTTTTGCCAGACTTTTTCTTCTATAGAAAATTTTTGAAAAATTTCATTTCTATAGAAAATTTTTGGAAAATTTTATTCATATTGGGATATTTTGTTCAAAATTTTGTTTTCCATAGAAAATTATTGTCAAAAATGTATTTCATATAGGAAAATTTGTCAAATTTATTTCTATAAAAAAATTTAGTCAAAATTTTATTTCTAATAGAAAATTTATGAAAAAAATTATTATTTCTATAGAAAATTTTTTCAAAATTTTTATTCCTATAGAAAATTTTGTCAAAAATGTATTTCTATTAAAAAATTTTGTTCAAATTTTGTTTCATAGAAAATGTTGTCAAAATTTTATTTCTTTGGAAAATTTTGCCTAAATTTTAGTTCTATAAAAAATTTTGTCAAAATTTAATTTTATAGAAAATTTAGTCAAAATTTTAATTTCTATAGAAAATTTAGCCAAAATTTTAATTTTTATAGAAAATTTTGTCATAATTTTATTTCTATATTTGTCGAATTTTATTTTATTTCTATAAAAAAAATTGTCAAATTTTGATGTTTTTAGTACAATAAATTTATTTTACAAAGGACCAAAACTGTGCGCATTACTGTATCGACTGTAAGTTTCAGTTACAGTTAAGATCAATGTTTCAATCGAACAGAACTTTCCGCTCTTGGTCTAAGGTTTCAAATTAAATTTGAATGGTAACGAATTATTTTTGATATTTGACTAGTTTACTTGCATTGTGTGCTGAAGGCGGAATTGTTATCGAACCTGTCCATCAGCTCTCTCTAAATTGCGCAACGAGAAATACACAATTAATTCCTTGAATTAGCTTTGTTAACGAATGTGGTTTTAAGCTGAAATCGGAAGTAACAATACAATTATTTTTCTTCATAGAACATTTTTGAGAAATTTTATTTTCTAAAAGAAGTTAATTTATCGAACTTTTTTTTATCAAGTGACATTATCTGCAAAATTTAATTTCGCATATGAAAATTTTTTGGCAAGGAGATGTAATTTGCTCTATAAAAATTTTTTATAAAAAATTTTATTTCTAGTAGACAAGTTTTGAAATTTTTTCTATAGAAATTTATGGATTTGTAAAACTTTATTATCTATAGAAAAATAATTGAAAAATTTTATTCTATAGAAAATCATGTTGCAAATTTGTTTTTTTTTTTTTCTACAGAAAAAATTTTCAAAAAATTTTTTTCTATTAGAAAAATTTTTTCCAAAAATGTTATTTCTATTAATAAGGAAAATTTTCGAAAAATTTGTGTCTCTGGAAAAAATTTTTTCCAGATTTTTTTTTCCAGAAAAATTTTTGAAAAATTGTGGTTTCTTTAGAAAATGTTTGCCGGCTGTAAAAAAATTTATATCTTAAAAACCTTTTGCAAAGATTTTATACCTTTAGAACATTTTCTGCGCAAAAATGTAATTTCTATAGTAAAATTTTTGATAAATTGTATTGTTATAAAAAAAATGTTGAAAAATTGGTAAATTCTTATAACATTATTGTTGAAACAATTATTTTCAAGAAAATTTTTGATTTATCTGCTACATTTTTTTTCAAAAGTTTTTTTTTAGAAAATTTTTGCCAAATTTTTATTTCTATAGAAATTTTTGCAAATATCTCTATGGAAAATGTTTTTAATTTTTTCGCAAAATTTTGCATTCCATCTAGTCATACAAGAATCTCATTTCGAATTGAAGTCCTCTCAAGTATCATTATCAGACAACCTGGTATTGACTGCCTACAAGCATTTGTCATTGATGGTCGCTCACCTCACCTGCCACACCAGCAATTAATTCTGCAATGACACGATACAATTTCAATTTGTAACAATTGATTGTGGCATATCTCTCCTTCCCAAATGGGCTTACAAACGCCATTATTCCAAACTCCAAGCATGATACTTAATTTCCTCCTCTGAACCTCCTCCTCTGCACTCACAGCCAACAAGATCTATTGGAAAAAAATTATCTTAGAATACCATCTATTAGGAATGAAAGGACATGGTAACTTCTCTTTCTTCTCCAGTAAACCCACCTATAGACGGTTTTCGTAAAATACATCGCATCGATGTATGGCAAACATTTCTACCCACTTCCATAATATGGCTAAATGGAATTTTGGCATGGAGGCCATACCAACTTTGTTTGAGTTTCATTCTTGAGGTTCTCGTCCATGGTCTCTCTGCATGTAATGACTTCTTAGTATTTTGTGTGAAACCGCAAGCGACCACAAAACATACAACCCCTAGAATCTCTTTTTGGAAGGGAATGAAGAGAGATATATGTGCACTGGCTATGGCATATATATCATATGTGATATTAGGTCATAAGTTACAGATTTCTATATTTATTGAAATATATACCGCCATTCTTTGTGTACCGTAGGCTGTATGAGATTCCACATCAATATATGATTAAAAAAAAAAAAAAACATTAGCATACCTTCGAGGGATTCACTTTAAATGAAAAATATTTTGGGGGGTATAAAATTGATTAGATTAAATTAATTTTAAAGTCCAACAACTTAAAATTTCAATATACACAAAACAAATCTTTCTATGAACAAAATAAATATTGAATTTAATTGCACTTGCACTATAATTCCTAAATGGATTAAATTGAACTACTACTACACTGACTACCTCAGTGTATCACAATTTTTACTGTGAAATCAGTATCCTGATTATCAAAGGATACAAAATATTAATTTTTTTGTCAACAGAGAAGGCTGTTTAGCCGAATGTGGTAATGTATATTTTTTCAAATTAGCTTTAGGTAGAACAAAAAAAAGTTTAGAAACAACTTTCCTTTAAAGCAAACTCAAAGGCGTTCGTTATGTTTCAGCAATCCATGTTTTCGACTTTGTCATGAATAGTTTATGAAAAATGTCTACATAGTTTAAATTCCTTTCTTATGGTACAAATTTTGTGTCTCCTTGATTTTATGAGGGTGGTATATTAAATACGGAAATTTCATTGCAACAAAATACGATTTCGACGCAATTTTGCATAGATTTTTCAAAATTTTTTTAATATAAATAAAATTATGCAAAAATTTTCTAAAGAGATAAAATTTTGACACAATTTTCCATAGAAATAAAACTATGAGAAAATTTTCTATAAAAATAAATATTTGACAAAATTTTTTTATAGAAATAAAATTTTGACCAAATTTTTTTATAGAAATAAAATTTTGACAAAATTTTATATAGAAATAAAATTTTGAGAACATTTTCAATAAAAATACAATTTTGACAAATTTTTATACCCTGCGCCACACTGTGGAAAAAGGGTATTATAATTATTATTAGTGCATATGTTTGTAACACCCAGAAGGAGACGAGATAGACACATGGTGTCTTTGGCAATAATGCTCAGAATGGGTCCCTGAGTCGATATAACCATGTCCGTCTGTCCGTCCGTCCGTCCGCGTCCCTCCGTCCGTCTGTCTGTGAACACATTTTTGTGATCAAAGTCTAGGTCGCAATTTAAGTCCAATCGCCTTCAAATTTGGCACATGTTCCTAATTTGAGTCAGAATAGAACCCTATTGATTTTGGAAGAAATCGGTTCAGATTTAGATATAGCTCCCATATATATCTTTCGCCCAATATGGCACTTATATGGCCCCAGAAGCCAGATTTTTGGCCGAATTTGGTTGACATTTTGCACTAGGAGTACAATTAGTATTACAGTCAAGTGTGCAAAATTTGATTGAAATCGGTTCACATTTAGATATATCTCCCATATATATCTTTCGCCCGATATGGACTAATATGGTCCTAAAAGCCAGAGTTTTGGCCCAATTTGGTTGAAATTTTGCAAAGGGAGTAGATTTAGCATTGTACCTATGCGTGCCAAATTTGGTTGAAATCGATTCAGATTTAGATATAGCTCCCATATATATCTTTCGCCCGATATGCACTTATATGGACCCAGAAGCCAGAGTTTTGGCCCAATTTGTTTGAAATTTTGCGCAAGGAGTACAATTGGTAGTATAGTCATGTGTGCCAAATTTGGTTGAAATCGGTTCAGATTTAGATATAGCTTTCATATATATTTTTCGCCCGATATGGACTTATATGGCCCCAGAAGCCAGAGTTTTGGCCCAATTTGGTTGAAATTTTGCACTAGGAGTACAATTAGTAATATAGTCATGTGTGCCAAATTTGATTGAAATCGGTTCAGATTTAGATATAGCTCCCATATATATGTTTTTCTGATTTCGACAAAAATGGTCAAAATACCAACATTTTCCTTGTTAAATCGCCACTGCTTAGTCGAAAAGTTGTAAAAATGACTCTTATGAAAATGACTCTTCAGATTAAAACGTTTCCCATATTTATTTTTTATTAACATTGTGTTCCACCCTAGTGCATTGGCCAACTTAAATTTTGAGTCTATAGATTTTGTAGAAGTCTATCAAATTCTTCCAGATCGAGTGATATTTAAATTTATGTATTTGGGACAAACCTTTATATATAGCTCCCAACACATTTGACGGATGTGATATGGTATCGAAAATTTAGATCTACAAAGTGGTGCAGGGTATAATATAGTCGGCCCCGCCCGACTTTAGGCTTTCCTTACTGGTTTTTATATAAATAAAATTTTGACAAAATTTTCTATAGCAATAAAATTATGACAAAATTTTCTAGAGAAATAAAATTTTGACAAAATTTTTTATAGACATAAAATTATGAGAAAATATTCTATATATATATAAATAAAATGTTAAGAAAATCTTCTATAGAAAGAAAATTTTGACAAAATTTTTTATAGAAATAATATACAATTTTGACAAAATTTTCTATAGAAATAAAATTTTGACAAATATCTTCTATAGAACTAAAATTTTGTACGAAATTTCTCTCAGATAAATATGTTGACAAATTCTTCTATAGAAAGAAATGCTTGACAAAATGACAAAAAATAAAATTTTGACAAAATTATCTATAGAAATACAATTTTGCAAAAATTTCTATAGATTTAAAATTTTGCAAAAATTTTCTAAATATTTAAAATTTTGCATAAACTTTTTGTAGAAATACAAGTTTTTTTTTTACAAAATTCTCAATAAAAATAAAATTTAAAGAAAATTTTTAAAAATTTTCTGTAGAACTAAAATTTTTCCAAAATTTCTATAGAAATAGAAGATTGATAAAATTATCTAAATAAATATTACAAATTTTCGATAGAAGTTAAATATCGACAAAATTTTCTATAGAATAAAATGATTCCACATAATTTCTATTGAAATAAAATTTTTAAAAATTTCTATAAAAATAAATGTTGACATTATTTTCTAAAAAATTATTAGTTTTTTTAAAAATTTTTTGTAGAAATAAAATTTGCAAATTTATTGTGTAGAAACAAAAAATTTTCAAAAATTTTTATAGAAGCAAAATTCTTTTGATAAAAATTTTCTTATAGAAAATAAAATTTTTACAAATTTTTCCATAGGAAATAAAATTTTCTAAAGAATAAAATTTATTCTGATTATTAATTTTGTTCGGCTTGAGGTCATAGAAACAATCGATTATTGATTTGTTTTAATATTTATATTTCCATATTTCGGTTAGTGCACTAAACCATCTTCTGGGATTTTGTATCTACTAATTACAAAAATTTTAATTATTTTAATGTTTCACAAATCACAATATTATTTTTAGATATAATATATTGGAAAATAACTAACGTGAGTTCGTGTGATGCTGATCGTTACTGCAAGTCACCGTTACACTAGCTTCGTTTCGCTGTCGATGCTTGGTTTCTATTGATAGTGTCGATACATTCTCGCGCATTCTTTCCGTGTCTTATTTTACCCACACATATCTACATCTC
>PGFW01056707.1:0-10434 GCA_003123925.1 Haematobia irritans | reverse complement strand
GGCAGACTATTCGAGCTTTTGATGTCAAATTGAAATTTCAACTCTTCAATCATCGGACGCATTGTACGCATTGAACGCATGGTATGTAATTCTACCTTAAATACGTTTCCAAATTGAGGATCCTACTCATGGTTACTTATAGGCTACAAACATTTTCAATTCAAATATAAACATTTATTTAATCAATTAAGCCCTCTTGGACCATACATTGATATCTTCCACGGATTGACGCATGGTGTATAATTCAACCTTTAGTGTGTCATGAGTATCAGTTATGAAGCAAAAAAAAAATAGCAAAATCCTTTAATACAACCTTGGAGTTATATTACTTTGTTATATATCTTACCTCCTGCTATTGGTGGTGGTAATTCAGGAAAGTCGCCATCATTACAGTAATCACCTGTGCAACAAGCCAAATTAATAACAGCCTGAGTGTTCCTTTTTCGTGGTCCTCCGATGTTACTTCCCAAATTGTGATTGCAGTACAAAGGTATTTGATCAGGTGTCATGATACATCCGCGATCAACACGCTCTTCACCATTGGATTCACGAATGCGAGATTTGTAACACTAAATTATGAAAAGAAAGTATTTAATACTTTTCCAACTGGCATTACATTAAACTATACCTGTATAGCATTTTGACATTTATGTGCATGTTGCGTTGGATCATGGCAGGGTGGTTCACATGAGAGACATTTGAATCTGAAAAATATAATTATTTGAATAGGTCCGTTGGAAATAGTCAACACAAAAATATATGAAAAGTTCAGCATAAGTATCCTCCACCATGGATCGTATAAAAGGAATTCTAAAAATATCAAACGAAACGGAAAAAATTCTGAAAGGTCGATTTCCGACTTTTGATATCTCTATGACACGTAAGACGTCATATTTTGAGATCGCTTATATGAGTTATTCTTAGAGATCTTGACGTGCAAGTTGATCCCATTAAAAGTTATGCTATTCGGAATAAAAATTCGACCAGGACGTATAAAAACTAGTGTGGGGATTTGTTTATACGAAAGCTATATCTGGTCGAGGATCTTTGAGATTACTACGGAATTTCAAGCCAATCTTGTAAGTCACGAGGATGTTATAGAAATTAAATCTATACACATCGAAACATACTCCGATCAAAATATAGTGATTATAATCCACTGAAGTATTTGATCAGTGGATTATAGACAGTACATCTCTAGATCGACTCGGATTCTCATGACGGCAAAGACTATATATACGTATCTCACAACGAAATCGATATAAAATTAATATTTGCGCTAAAATTTAAATGACGAAATTAGTAGAACGCTATGGTGGAGGGCGTACAAAATTATCCAAATCATAAGAAATAATATCATTTTAACACAAAAACAGCAATACTGCTGGTTGTTCATTACCTTTTTCTCATACGTCGTTTGGCTTTTGAATGCCTCCTTTTTTATTTAAGTTTAGGTTTTAGCATATGTATGTTTTTACAATATGAGCATATTAAAAATGTGGTGGATTGAAAGAGTAAACAAATTTCGGGATATTGTAATTATTAGCAATAGCAATAAATTTTAATATTTTACAATAAAAAGCTATTGTCGTCTAGAGTTATCTACCAAATTCTTACCTCGAATGTTGTTTTTGTATGGAATATAAGCCAGAAAAAATAATTTGCAAATTAAAAGTTTAAAAATTAATAAATTTTGCCCACAGTAGGGACATGAAATAATACATTTGTCGCAGACACAAATCACAAAATAATTTTCGTCGGCAAAAATGTTGTCCCGAGATTCAATATTTTGAAATCCCGAATACCGGGATTTTTCAAAATCAATCCCGAATGACAGCCCTACAACGAATACAACAATCTTTCTCGTATTATTTTTCAATAATGCGACGGTATTTATAAATATATAACTATAGTTTTCAATGTAACCAAAATTATTAGTCTTACCTCGGATGTTGTGTTTGTATGGAATTTACGGCAGGCACGGGAAACTCTTTACTATTTGTGTTGTGCTCTGTATCCATCATATTTTCTTGGTTTTCATCTAATAAACTTCCGGTGCTAATTTCTCCTTAAAGAATTAAAATAAATATCACATTTATATAAAATATGTTTCACAGTATCGTAATAATGCTAGAATATTTTTCTCTCGGACATTGTTGTACTTTATGTTTTATGTATACACACCACCAACAAAATGGAAATTTTAATTGGCTATTTGGGTTTGAAGATTTATCTCCCGAATAAATTCAAATGTCTTAATTGGCTATTTGGGTTTTAAG
Organism: Haematobia irritans; assembly: GCA_003123925.1. Taxonomy (NCBI): domain Eukaryota; kingdom Metazoa; phylum Arthropoda; class Insecta; order Diptera; family Muscidae; genus Haematobia; species Haematobia irritans. The sequence continues at coordinate 8,155 of PGFW01056707.1, read as the reverse complement.
ATTTATCTTCCGAATAAATTCAAATGTTTTTAAACAAACTCTAAACAAATTAGTTTTATAATCGTCGCCTCTATGTATTTGCGTCTGGCCAGCCAAATTCAAAAGCGTTCACTCTTTACCCCTTAGCGCTCCCACGTCCCTGATAGGTTGTGATTTATGATAGTAGGGGGCAAATTGAGATTTGGAGCGCATTTTTGACATTATATTTGCCGTCGTCCCATTACACAACTAAGCCGAATAGAAACAAACGACGTTGGATGTTTCATGCTGGAAAATTCAGACGCTTTGTTATTGAACACATCATTCTCAATCGACGAAAAACGAATTAATATTTGACCAGTACTAATGCGCTTTACAGATTATCAGTTATTCCGGACGGAATGTCGGTGTTTGGTAAAGAATCTTACAGTGTGATCGGATCGATACGACATTGCGGCGATGACTAAATAATCGGTAATGGTGTTTATCGATCCCTAACATGCAGCCAGTATCGATTATGCCTTTCGGACCTTCCACTTATATTGTGCACATATGATTGGATATGTTTCGACTCGCAGCAAACTGTGCGCCGGGAATAACTGATAGTCTGTAAAGCGCATAAAGCAAACCAATTAAAAGTAAAACAAACTGAATATACGATTACTCTTTTCAAAGCCGAAACACTATCTATCATGAATGAGTACCAAAGAACAAATAAAAATAAGTTTTCATTCCTTAAAGGTAGGTATTGAACCCTGCCAAGATTTTTAAATTTGGGGCGCTTTTGAGAATCCCCAACTACGTCGAAAAACAATCATCGCATACGACAATCAAAAACCCTCTCCCCGGAACAAGCGAGCGTCACGCTATTGAACAGGCAAGTTCAGTACCCACGCCCAAGCGTTATACGAAAAAGTTTCTCACAAATCAGTCGGCCAATTACATTAGGCTGCGGCCTATTTACATCAATTTCGAAGGACCAATAATGAACCCCTGCACACTATCTAGAAAAGCTCGCATTTTTAAGGTCTTGTTCAATTGTAGAAAGAAACTCATTGTGGTCAACGTAAGAAACAACGATTGTGGTAGATCCCTCACTCTCGCTCACTTAACCATGTTCATAATTTCTTATAAATATACACATTTTTCGGTTCATCTTCAATCAATTTTAACATAATTTCTTTGCATTAATCAAAAGCCAATGATGTTCGAGTTTTAATAAGCAAGCTCTCACATATTGTCAGCGTCTATCAGCCCAGCTTTGTTATTTTCGATGGAGACAGCGTGCTGGAAAAATATGTTAAATATAAATATACACGCTGGTGCGCCTTGGGCGCCCCTTTTGCACTAAAAAAAATAAAATGGCTCTTCTAACAGTAAGTAGATGCAGCAAAATACTCGTTCACTGTACATTTTGCCTACTTTTTGATATGAGGCTCTCCCCAATCACAGTTTCGCGATGGTTCGTGGTGAGCGACATTTATCGAGTCTGTGGTAGCGCATGAGCGAGAAATGGAACTTCTGTCAAGATGCTGCAGGGAAAGCCTTCGACCAGTTTAAGGTCACGTAATTAGTTCGAGTTTAACCGCTAAGGGTGGGGTACTATGTTCCGTTTTCGAGCTGCTCTGAACAATCACCTTGTATTTTCCGCGATTGCACTTTTTCAATGAAATACCATCTAAATTGACTAAATGAAAAAAAAACCATATTCCTGTAAAGTCTTGCCGAGACATCTAGAGGATAAAAGACACCTCGCCACACATGGTGTTGCTGAATCTTGGGGACTCTTTCTGAGAATCGCCCCCCACTCACGCTCCTCCGAAAACACATCATACTACTCGAACATCAAACAACGTCTCGAAAAACGCGCCGTCACACGCCTCAATTGAGAACTTCGGTAACCGCGAACGGCAAGCTTACTCAACAAAATGTTCAGCATGAGTGACAATGTATTACGCCGCGCCGTGGCCTTTATAGACTCAAAGTTTAGCAAAACGACCGCAATAAGGGAGACGCGCTCCCAAGAACCAATCAGCCAAAAGCAGTGTCAGCTTCTTATGATCAGTGTACAAACAGCACGATCATGCCCTGTGGTACGAGTAACAAACACGTTTGTTTACGATATTTATCAACGTTTGATTAACGACAGCTCTTTGAACAAATAACTTAGGAAATATACCCCACATTTATCCACCCACTATCAACGACTCTACATTCACTACCATAATTCTTTGGCATACTCGATCATGTTCGAGTCGTAACCCAAGTACGGCGGAGTACATGTTGCTCGCGGCGTCATCCAACGGAGCGAGTGTCTGTGAAATATCTGAAGACAATACACTTTATTCCCCATTGGAAAATCACCAATCAGTTCAGCCAATATCACCCACTTCCCCTCACCAATTTAGAGCGCTATACATCTATGTTTCTCAGAACTTTATTTTCCGATTTTATCTTAACTTAAAATAATACACACCTGGTTGCCGCTTGCCGTTTCCAACACACAAAAAAAAAAAAAAAAACCTTGGCTCTTTCTCTTAAACACCCTCCAGGGATGTGCAAATTACCTCTTGCATGTACGCTCTTGTCTCGAGTCGTACCCCTCTATGTCACGTGAACTGGTTTGCCCTCGTTTGATAGTCGACAATGTACGAGCTCTGTGGTAACGAACGTAAGGTTAAATGGACTTCGCAACACTGCGATCAATGTGAGCTCTTAAATATCTGCTTTGAATATTCCGAAGGCCTATCTTCTAATAAAGTAACAGCGAAAAATTTCAACTCCGAAAAGCGAACATACGTACCTCTACCTTAAAAGTCCGGACGGGGTTTTTTTATACTAAAGTCAGAAACAACTAGAGATCAGTTAAAAAAAGCGGGCCATAAATTATCACCCTAACTTGCTTGCAGATTTCATTATACCAACCCCTTGATGGCGGCCTGAAGTTCAGGCCCAAAGCAAATTCTTCAAAAGTTTGTGAAATCCCCCCCGACGCTTAACACATGGACTTATTACAAAGCACGAGAAAAGTAATCGCTGAGAACAATGGTGATTTTGAGCGGATAATCGCTTTAAACGACTGCCGCTTCGTGATCGAACATATCCCATACACTTATGCTCTGCACCATTAATACGTCAGCCACGTCGTAGACCTCCGGAACGACATACATTCGATCGCTCAACCGCATGTCTTTAGCTGGGATCGATAACACATTACCGATTACTTGTGGACCATCGCCGACAAGTCGTATCGATCCGACACACTGTAAGAATTATTTACAAACACCGACATTCCCGTAGCGGAATAACTCGCTACTGCCTAAATGGGCTATTTATTCGTTGTTTTGTAACAACACATACGCAGCGCCGGTATCATGTTCATCCTCTTGCGAACAAGGAAGATTTTTATGGAAACCATTATTCTCGCACCATAGCAAACGCGGCGTTTTTTTAGGTAGCATTGGAGCGCCTATCTTACAGGGTAGCGACTATTGCCGATTAAGGGGCATGGTTGATTTGCTGTGTGTTGTTACAAAATAAGCATTTTATTTTTCCTTGGGAGGCATTGACTCTGCTATCCATACATCTTGATCCTTTGTATAGTTTCGGAACAAAAAATTATGGTCCGTGTTGATTTATACAACCGCAGCGGACCGCCGCCAAATAACGTCCCTTTACCCATAACATACAATTTATTCTCTTAATTCACATTGCAACCAATCGGCCCCGCCGCCATAAAGCCATCAGTTCTTTTCACACACCGCCAAAAACACAATAGCATCACAAATGGAAAAAATTTCTCCACTCCTCGAGCAATGTTTATCCGCATTTTTTGCGTTTCGCTATGGCAGTTTCAACGCCGAAAAGCGAAACAGAGTACCGGCCGTTATACAGGGGACCAAATGGAGATAGATGACTGATGGTGTCCCAAGCATCAAAGCGACAGGGCTTGCATGAAGAAAGTTGGTGTATGCTTTTAACTCTACACATTCATATAGAGTCGTACCTGCTGGGTATCACCTACCCCAATAGAACACAAACGTTTGAAAATGCTAACTATCAACCAATTTTTCAAAAACATTTTTTCAAAGGATAGTGGGTAAGGATTCCAACGTTGAGAAATTGTTGAGAAATCGGCATTCTCAACAAAAAAAAAAGACAGTACCCCTCCAACAGTGAAAATTCAGACACCATTAGCAATAATATCTCAAGTGTCTACTCCCAATTGAAATACACTCGCTGACTCAATAAATTTTTTTTTTTTCCTCTTTTTGGTTTTTCCCAAAGCAAAAAATTTTTTCCCCCGAAATGCGAAAACAAGGTCCCCCCAAAAAACAAAAAAAAAAAAAATTTTCAAAAAATTCACATCCCACCGGTTTTTTCTTCGTTGTCTCGCCAAAATCACAAAAACTTTTCCCTTTCCTTTTTTTTTTTTTTTTTTTTCCAAACCTAAAGAAAACAATTATTTTTGGGGTAAAGAAAAATTTGAAATATCCCCCCCACCTTCTTTTTTGTTTTTCTGATTTCAAAAACCCTCGGCAAAAAAATTTTTCCCAAAAACAAGCAAAAAAAAAAAAATTTCCTAACGACAAAAATTTTTTTGGGTTTCTCTTTAAAAAATAGCCATTTAATTCCCAAAAAAATTTTTTTTTTCATTCAAAAAAATTTAAAAAAAATACACTAAATTAAACCACCAAAATTAAAAAGAATTAAACAAAAACTTACAACTTCAAATTTAATAAAAAAAAAAAACCTACAATCACAAAACCCACCAATTCCGATCTTGTTTAAAACTTAAAAAATATTTTAAAAAAATCTGTAATTTGAAAAAACCATATTCAAACAAAAAAAAATTTAAAAAGAAAAAAACAAAAAAAAAAAAAAAAAAAAAAAACCAAAAACAAAAAAAAAAACCTTTTTTTTTTTTTTTAAAAAAAATAATCTTTTAAAAAAAACCAATCCTTATTTTTTTCACGTCTAAAAGGCACCACTTTGCCAAAAAAATTGGAGATTTTTTTTTCAAAAAAATATCTTCCCCCCCCCCCCGTTTATCTTTTTTCCCCCTCTCCCCCCCCCCTTTTTTTTTTTGCTTTTGTCCCATTAAAAAAAAAAAAAAAAAACTAGCAAAAAAAAACAAAAACAAACCAAAATCATTCTAAAGACACTTTATTTAAAAACCAACGCCCCCCCCGGGCACACTCTTGAAAAATCTCAAGGGGCACCTAACCAAACCACACAAAGAAACCGCGGGGCGTTACAAACACACAGAGGAGAAAGAACCGGCCAGGAGGCCGCGGGCGTACTGGGGGGGGTTCTCTTTAAATGACCATTCCTGTTCGAACCATCTTTCCAAGCAAAAGCAAAAAAAGGGAAAAAATTTTTTCCCCCGGCCGGCAAACAAAATGTTTGTTTTGTAAAAGCCCACAAGTTCTTGCTTCTTTTTTTTTTTTTTTTTCTCTTTCTTTCACAACAACTCTGAACACACACAAATTTCCAGAAAAAATGCCCAAGGAACCCGGAACTGCAAAAAACATTGTTTTTCCTCGAAAAATAGACCGAATTTCGCGTTTTGAGGAGGGGGAATTGGCCCCCGCACCCCCCCCCCAAAAAAAAAAAAAAACAATCTTTTCCCCAAAAACCTTACCCCCAGCACACCACACACCGGTTTCCACATATCTATTGTTTTTTGGTTTTTTGAACCATTTTTCAAACAAAATTCTTTTTTCTGTTTTGGTTTTTTTCTTTTTTTTTTTTTTTCTTCTATTTTAAAACACTCTTCAAAAAAATTTGTTTGTTTTTTTTCTCTTCGTGCGCCCACAACAACTCCGTAAAACAACACTTTTTCGGGCTTTTTTTCTCGAAAAAACTTCTTTTCTTCTTCTCTTTTTCGCGTCGACAATTAAGCCCAACTTCACTTTTTCTTTTTTTTTTTTTCCATCTTGGGTTTCGTCACCTTTTCTTCTTTAAAAAAACACAAATCTGGGGTTTTTCTTCTTTTTTGCCCCAAGCAAGATAATGTGTAAAAAGACATCCCCCAATAAAAGAAAATTTTTTGTTTTTTTTTTGGGGGGTTTTTTTTTTTTTCCTTGCAAAGAAGGAAAATTTTTTTTTTTAAAAAAATTCCTTAAAAGGTGGGGAAAAAATAAACTTTTTTTTCTCCCCCTTTAAAAAAAAGGGGTTATGGTTTGGGAAAAAAAATTGGTTTCTTTTAAAAAAATTTCCTTCGAAATTCAATCTCGAAACGTTAACCAACTTTTTTTTTTTTTTTTTTTATTTTTAAAAACTAAAAAACTACTTTGCTTTTTTTTGAAAGCCAGTTTTCTCTTTTCTCCTTCTCCCTTTCGTCATTTTGATGGTTTACTTGTCTCCCCACCAAAAGTTCTCTTCTTTTTTTTTTTTTGTTCGCTCCAAACCAGTCTGTTTGTCCCCACCCACTGCCACCAATTTTTTTCTTTTATATGCTTTTTATTTCCCTGTATATTTTCTTCTTCTCTTTTTTTCCTTCAAAAAATGCCCGGGTTTTTTGTTTTGTTTTCCAGCCTTGCATTCGTTTTTTTTTTTGGATTTTTTTTTTTTCCTAAATTATCTTTTTTTTTCAAAATAAAAAAAAAAGGAAAAAAAAACGGGTTAAAAAAAAAAAAAGAAAAAAAATCCCATTTAAATTTTTTGTTTTTTTTTAAAAGTTTTTTTTCCTTTTTTGCAAAAAAAGAAAAAAAAAAAAGGGGGATTTTTTAATTTAAACCAAAAAGTTTTTAAAAAAGGTGGGAAAAAACTTTTCCCTTTTTAAAAAAAAAAAGTTTGTTCCCCTTCACTCTCTCTTCTCCTCTCTTTTCTACTCCTTCCTTTAGCTCTTATTCTTTTTTTCACCTTTTTCCCAAAAAAATTTCCCCTTTTTTTTCTTTTTTCTTTTTATTACTTCCTCTTAAAACATTTTTTCATCTTTCCCAACTTTTTTTCCCCCCTCAACCTCTCGTTCTCTCTTAATAAACTCATTTCTTTTTTTTGTTTTTGGGGTTTTTTTTCTTTTTCCTATCTTTGCGCAATCTTTCTCCTTTAAAAAAACTTTTTTTTTTTTTTTTCCCCAATTTTTTTTTTTTTTTTAATTTTCCCCTTTTTTTGGCCCAAAATTTTGAAAAACAATTTGAAAAAAAAAAAAAAACCTTTTTTCGGGTTTTTTTTTTTGCAACCAAATAAAAAGGTTTAATTGGGAAAAAAAAACCACAAAAAATCGGGGGTTTTTTTTTTTTTTTTTTTTTTTTTTTTTTTTTTCCCGGTTTGCCCAAAAATTTTGTTTTAGGGTTTCTTTTTAAAAACAGTTGTGGCTTTTTTTTTATTTTTTTTTTTGGTTTTTTGGTTTTCCAAAAGAAGTTTTTTTTTTTTTTCCCCCCTCCCATAAATTTATTCTCTTTTTTTTTTCCGAAAAAACAAACTTTTTTTTTTTTTTGTTTTTTTCCAACAAATTTTTTCAGTTTTCAAACAATTTTCTTTTTGGGGGGGGGGGGGCAAAAATTTTTTGGGAAGTTGTTAAAATTTTCCGGAAAAAAACAAGGTTTTTTGGAAAAGAAAAAAAAAAAAATTTCTTTTTTTTTAAATTTTTTGAAAGATGGTTGAAAAAAGCCCCCCCCCCTTATTAAAATTTCAAGGTTCCAAAAAAGTTTTTTGAAAAAAATAAAAAATTTTTTATTGGTTTTTTTTTTTTTTTTTGAAAAAAAAATTTTAAAAAAAAAATAATTTTTCCCCCTTTTTTCCAAAAGAGACTGAAAAAAAGTTCTTTTTTTTTTTTTGTTTTTTTTTTTTTTTTTTTGCCCCTTTTTTTTTTTTTTTTTTTTTTTTTGAAAAAGGGCCCTCATTTCCTTTACTTTGGGTTGTTTTTTTTTAAAATTTGGGGGGCAACAGGGGGAAAAAATAAAAAACACGGTCCAAAAAACTTTTTGGTTTAAATGGGGCGAAATTTTTAAAACCAAGAACTAAAAAAATTTCAAGTTTTTATTTCTTTTTTTATTTTTTCCCGGAAAAAAAAGAGCCAAAAGGTCTTTTTTTTTTTTTTACTGCACCTCCGTTTTTTTTCCCTTCCGAAAAAAACAATTATTCCCAAAAAGAAATGAAAAAATTAATTGTGCCCCAAAAACAATTATTACAAAAGGTTAAAAGTGTATTCCCCCCGAAAAAAGAAAAA